>JAMFLO010000063.1:0-120081 GCA_027475765.1 Paralagenidium karlingii | reverse complement strand
AACTCGAGGCTGAGGGACGGTTGTTGGAAAGGATAGACATCAAGATGGATGAGGGGACAGCAAGAAGAGGTCAAGATTCTTTCCGAGCCGCTTCTCATGCCGATACGGCTATTGGCGACCAGAAACAATGCCAAGCCATTGTAGACATTATCGACATGGATCATTCTTGACGGTAATATTTTCGACGCCAGCTTCAACCACGGTGAGTGATGGTCCTTTATCTTTTTCTTGTGGACTTGAAAGGGTACGTCCCGTCCCAGCCTACCCCCCCCCCCAATTCAAAGCACTCGCAAGTTGCTTCATTTGACGATTGGATCGTTCCCCAACAGCAGCAGCAGCAACTACAACAACCTCAAGCATCATATTTCACGCTATGACTTCCCGTTCGAAAGCGCCGACCACTTCTCGTGCCACCACCGAAGCTCTTTCCACCACCAAGGCTGAGAACTTTGCCGACTGGTACACCGAGAGCATCACCAAGTCGGGTATGATCGACTACTACGACATCTCGGGGTGCTACATTTTGCGTCCTTACTCGTACGAGATCTGGGAGTATGTGCAGCAGTTTTTGGACTCGCGCTTCAAGACGCTGGGTGTCAAAAACTGCTACTTCCCCATGTTCGTGTCGGCCGACAAACTGCAGCGCGAGAAAGAACACGTGGAAGGCTTTGCACCCGAAGTCGCGTGGGTCACCAAGTCGGGAGAGTCCGATCTCAAGGAACCCATTGCTATTCGTCCCACCAGTGAGACCATCATGTATCCAGCCTTCAAGAACTGGATCCGCAGCCATCGCGATCTTCCCCTCAAGCTCAACCAGTGGAACAACGTGGTGCGATGGGAGTTCAAGAACCCCACGCCATTCATTCGCACGCGCGAGTTCTTGTGGCAAGAAGGTCACACGGCCCACGCCACGGAAGAAGAAGCCGGCGAGCAAGTGCGTCAGATCCTGGACTTTTACGCCGCTTGTTACGAAGAGTTGCTGGCTGTTCCCATGATCAAGGGTACCAAGAGCGAGAAGGAGAAGTTTGCCGGCGCCAACTACACCACTACCATCGAAGGGTTCATCCCAACCAACGGTCGCGCCATCCAGGCTGCCACCTCCCACCACTTGGGTCAGAACTTTAGCAAGATGTTTGGCATCAGCGCTGAGTACGAAGATGGCAAGAAGCTGATTCCCCACCAGACGTCCTGGGGGTTCACCACACGTTCCATCGGTGTGATGGTCATGATCCACGGCGATGACAAGGGTCTGGTGTTGCCACCCCGTGTGGCGCCCACGCAAGTGATCGTGATCCCCATTCCCTTCAAGAACGAGGAGGAGAACGTCGAGATGTTCAAGTTGGCCGACGAGATTCGCGCGAGTCTGGCCAAGGCCGGCGTTCGCATCGAAGTGGACACGAGACGCGTGTACACTCCTGGCTGGAAGTACAACCACTGGGAACTCAAGGGTGTGCCACTTCGCTTCGAGCTGGGTCCCAAAGATCTCGCCAAGAAGCAAGTGCGCGTGGTGCGTCGTGACAATGGCGAGAAAGCCGACATCGCGGTGGCCGATTTGCCTGCCAAGATCCCTGCGTTGTTGGAGACCATTCAGAAGGACATGCTGGCACGTGCCTGCCAGGAGCGCGATTCACGTATCAAGAAGGTGCTCAAGTGGAAGGACTTTGTGCCTGCGCTTCAGGAGGGTTGCATGGTGCTCACTCCTTTCTGCAACGAGACCGAGTGGGAAGAGAACGTCAAGGAGAAGAGTCGTGAAGAGTCGTTGACGTTGATGGGTCTGGCGGAAGAAGCGGCCAACACGGCGACCAGTGTGGCAGCCAAGACGCTTTGCATTCCTTTCGAGCACAACACGGCCCCCATGGACAAGGACATGAAGTGCTTTGTGAGTGGCAAACCCGCCAAGTGCTGGATGCTCTGGGGACGCAGCTATTGATGATATACCGTTTCTCGCAGCCGCTTGAACGGGTGACTGAAGGAAGGTTTCATTAAACAGAAAAATTGAATTGGCTGTTGTTCTTGTCAATCACATCTTTGCTGTCTCATTGGCCTGCACCATGTCATGAAATGCGGCAAGTGCGCGATTGCGATACACATTCCGCCAGGTCTTGATCACTTGTAGCTCGCTTGCGATGGTGACCTCAAATTCACTTGCTGCGTTGAATTCTTCTTCTACTGCTCTCTGGAAACTGGACTCGAGAATCTTGCTTTGTAAGAGCAACGTCGCCAATTCGGCATCACCGTTGGCTTCAGTAAGCGCTAGCAGATTCCGAAGTCGGTTGCACGCCACCACGTCTTGCACGCGCAGCTTTGGTGTTTTGGAGTGTTTGGAAGTTGAAGATGACTTTGGTATGGCTTCTTCATGCGGTCTTGGCTGAGAGTCGAGATGCCCAACAGTTTGAGGACTCTCTTCTTGTTGATCAGACACACCTTGGGACGACAGAAGCTTCTGTGGTGTCTGCATAATCTGCGGATTATGAGGCGTCTTCGGTGTTCTTGGCGGCGAGAGCGGGCTCGGAGGCGAACACTCGAGTTGTTTCGTGGGCGTTTGAGGATGCTTTGGGCTCTGTGAACTCTGTGGTCTTGAGAAATCCTGCGGTGTCGTGATTGCCACGGAGTTGATCGTCTCAGGTCGTGAAGCTGTTTGGAGGAGATCCAACTTTTCAGATACTTTGCCAGCTGGAGGGCTCTGAGGACGTGGAAGCTCTGGTTGGTGGACTTGTTGGGCTGCTTTCGCTGTCTCTTCAGGCAGATTCAGAGTCTGCGATGGTAGCTGTGGCTGTGGCTCCATCAACTTTTCTTGCTCTTCTTCGTGGTCTCGAACCATCTGGTTCAACTGCATGCTGATTCCCATTATCTCGATTAACTTGTCGATGTTTGCGAAATCTCGACATGGCACCAGCACCTGAAGCCGCAAAACAAGAAGTTGGTTTGAAGCTTCTTGGACTGGAGTCGCATTCGGTGCCATTGATCTCTGGCGAGAGAGCCGTGGTTTTTCTTTGTCCAACGACCTAAGCGAAGAGTGCGATGGCGATCTTGATTTTTTAAGCAGCGATTTGGTGGACATGCGCTTCATCGGAGCAGTTGCAGCTGCAAGTGAAATCGAGTTCCTTGGGTGAGATTGCGTCACTTGGTCTTCGTCTTCTTCAATGACCTGTTGGCAACCTGCTCCCTTGTCTTTCATCAACAAGCGTCGACTCGCCAACTCTTGCTCGATAACTTTGTGGGTCACCACTGTGATACAACTCGCCGTCAAATCGATGGCCACTCTGGTGGCGAAGTACTTTTCCAGATCTATGAGCCGTTGAGGCTTTTTCTTTGGAGGAATCACGTGCACTTTGTAGAAGCGACTCGGTTTGATGCAGATACTCTTTGGATTGCGCACGCACCACGAAGAATGGGCCGTTGCATTGTGGCGAAACAGTTCGAGTTGCGCTTCAAATGCTCGATTTTCCTCTCGTCGCACGTAAATCTGGTTGAGTTCATTGGAAATGAATGCGAAGGACCACATCCGTTCTTGCAGGTTCTTGCGAAAGTATCGATGCAGTGTTTCGAGTTCTTGGTCGTTGTTGCTGCTCGAGAGTCGCGTGTGCAATTGCCGAAGGCTCGCGCGCTTGGCCAAAAACCCTTTAGAGTTCTCCAACGAGGTCAAAAACTCGTACTTGCTCAGTAGCACACTCTCGTAATTCTCCAAAGCTGCCGGTGGTCGAAAATCACTGACGGCGCGTCGAAACACATTGCGGATCAACTGCAAATCGTACGCAAACGCTTCTCTAGAGCTTCGCCAGTCATTCTGCATTCTGCTGATGTGAAAGGTCGCGATGGATCTGTATACAAAACCCAAGTCTGAATAACGTTTGAGGAGCCTTGGTGGAATATGGCATCGATCGTGTCGGATTCTTCGCCACGAGTCGGTCCAATCTCGTTTGTACTGCTGGATACCAAAGAAGAAGAAGGCGAAAGCAATTTGCTCTATCTCCATGACACTGAAAAGGCATCGCAGGAGAGCTTCGCACTCGAATTTCGTGGGGTTCTGGCCGCAATGGCAGGCATGAGCCGATCGTTTTGTGGGCAACCGATCCGGTTCGCACGCTTCCGTCGCTGCTACCAAACCACACCAAGACACGACGACAGCGCCGTTCACTGGGAAGAGGGTACCGAGGGTGACGACGGCCAAACCTTGACCAGTGTTGCTTACGTCGATCTTGACCAAGTGCTGTACCTGGTTGTGTTTCATCTCCAGTTGCCCCGTCAGATCATCCAGGTACCCAAGACCGCTCCTGCGCGCGACTGAAGTGATCTAGCGAAAGTAACGGGGGTGCATTGGGCTCAAAGCACTTCACCGATTCCAGTTGTACTCTTCTCTTGAGTCTGTTTGGTCATCCAGGAGTCAAACTGAAGCATTGGGCTCATACTTGCAATGGTCAAGATCTCCTCCACGCAAAGCTCGACTCTTTCTTCCAAGACATTGAAGCAACGATCGTTCTCGGTGAGGATCACAACTGGTGAACGTCGCTGGTTTGATCAATAGACCAAATTGCTTGTGTGTCTCGAGTAGACCTGACCTTCCAAACTCACTGGAGCTTTCTCGTGGACGGATGCATGCCGACCGCCCGATATCCCCTTGACTTGCTGGTACAACGCATTGTTTCATGACTGACTGCTGATGGTTCATCAAAATGTTGAAGACCGTCACCACTGATCTGGTCGTCCAAACAGATGCGAATCTGCGATTTGGAGCAGACAACCACAGAAAAAAATGCACACGATCACCAGGTTCGCATTACACCCACGGATTCCATTTCAGTGAATGTCATCTCATCCAGTCTTGTATATCATGCCCCAGAGTGACTTGCCACCACATCTGGGACGGCTAATCCTCTATCGGTAGCCCGGTCTATGAGACTCTCGTTGTTGAATTCAAAACGTAGTCACCCCATTTGTCCTTGCTTGCACAGCGACACTCTGGTCGTTTCTTCACTGGAAGCTACCAAAGCCAAGTGTTTGGTTCAATGGATTTCTAAAGGGCATTTCCATCGCGCTCAAAGTCGTGCTTGTACCCCACCTAGCCAAAAAGTGGAAGAAGAAGCCATTGGTGCCTGGTGCTGGGACCTGTATGACTCGCGTCTAGTTAGGTACGAGATCGATGATCCGAGGTTTCATCTGGTGCTGGTGAAAAAGAATCATGTAAGTCTGCTGCTTTGGATCTCCAACGCGTGTTCTAACAGTTGGTCCTGACACCTGGGCTTGATTTGTGATAGTATCAATGGTTTCAGCTTCTCCCAAAAGACCACGACGTGCCCACCCCGCCACTTGACACGATTGTCACACAAGCCATCGATTTCTTGGAATTGCTGGAGCGATGCGAAGCGGAGACTTTGAGCCAATTCCATGAGCGATCATTCAACTGGCTGAATCAGCCGAGCTCACAACTCCTCGAGTTTCATGTGATTGTGGATCACCTTCGCCAGACGTTGCTTGGCCCAAGTCCCGCGTTCATAGCAGCTCATTTCCCTCAGAGCCAAGAGCTCCTTGCCAGCGTATTCCGATTGTTCATTGAGCAAATCGACGACTTCGTGGCTGACACGAATCCAACACACGACTTTCATCATCCGCTAAATACTCAGTTCATTGACAATCGAAGCTGGACTGAGAACGGTCTTCAAAGTCGGAGGAATGACCAAATAGGTGAAGAGGCACTCAATATCTTCCAGCGTTGTGTCGCCGATCAACCAGATCCATCCGAACTTCCAACACAGTGCAAGTGCCGCAATCAATGCGCACGAGTATCTGTCAACACCCGGAAAGCTGGTCATTCGGTAAGCTTTTGGATTCTTCGACTGCAACTTGATGACTATGCAGAGATTCTCGCACTGGTTGACGCCAAATGGACTCCTTGTGTTGAGGAGATCCGTCAACATGTCAAAGAGCGCTGGCTGCGATGGGAATAGAACAACTAGTAGATTGTTTGTTTCTGCCTGATAGCATTGGGTTAATTGATGCGTTGGCGCGGCACTTGCATGCAAATGCTTCCATTCTCAAACGCTGGGATCTCGAACCAGTTGAGAAACATGCACATCAGGAAGCAGATGCTCACAAAGAGACACCAGCAGGCCATTTCCACAAACCCATTGAGCGAAAAGTGGAAAAAGTACACGTGAAAACCAGCAAAAGCCACGAAGAGAAGGCATGGAAAGAATTGCTGGCTCAGACGGCAACGCACACTACCGCGCCGAACCGACACAACACTCAGTAAGCGCTTATCGATAGAAATGGCATCAGCAAGGGCCACTCAAGGCTGTACCTGATCACGGAGAAGCCTTCGCCAAGCCACATGATGGTCATCATACACAACGCGATGGTTTGGTTCTCGTATACTTCAAACAGAAAGTAGATGACGCCAACCTGTTGCGACGACGATGAGCCAAGTCCAAACAACCAAACACCACCACAGGGGTTCTCTCGCTCACCAAAATGGGAACAAACACGAATGAATGGGTGAAATACGACAGACACAGCTGCGAAATGGTCAAATTCATGCGAAAGCGTCCGCGCAAGAGCACTGGAGTGTCACATCCCATTCATCGTCAGTCGCAGGAAAAGTTGGTTGGATATCGTCTTGAAACTACCCATCCCAAGAGACTCACTTGCAAAGACAACCATTCGACGTTGGGTTTCCAGCAGCACAAACGACACCAACGTGATGAAGATGAAGAACAAGAACACAATCAACAAGACCATGCGGATCTTGGACACTGCTTTGTGCATCCACGGTTGCTGTACGACGCGATTGGCGGCCACCAGGTCACAGTCAGCACCACATATTGATCACCTCGAGAAAACTCCCAACGCGTTTGCCTTACTTGTCGTGGGTCGCCGTGAAAGAATACGCTCTTGTCGCTGAGATCGTAGAGCTCATCGGCTTTTTGATCGTAAAAGAACCCTTGAAAGCCATTCAATCCCAACATCTGGTTGAGCAGAATGGTCTTGTGGCCGATCCAGTGGGTCAGCATCGCAGACCACAAGCCATTGGGGCCAATGCCTCTCAAGTCAAAGCACGGTGAGTCGAAGGGAATCTGCAAGGGGATCTTGACGACTTGAGTGGTGTGTGGGGAGGTTCCACTCAACAGTCCAAAGTCATCGGCTGCAAGAGTCAACAGCTCCTGACGCGTTGCATACACAAACGATATCTGCTGTTGATGCGACTGCTTTGGGACTTGTTGCTTGTTCGCCGGCCGAAGCTCTTCTTCGTGGTCGTCTTCCTCATCCTTTGGGGGTTCAATCTAGTCATCGATAGAATCAGAGGCCCATTCGCATACTGAACTCAAGTCAATATCTGATGCCCAGACCACCCACATAAATCTCCAACAGAAACAAGCGGGTCTGATTGAGCGGCTCTTGGAGCGGCGGGAGGTATTGCTCAATACAAGCATGGGATTGGTGCAGAGAGGAAGGGCCATTTGAAGCCACAAAGCTCCAGTGCATCCACCCCAACAGTACAAACGAGTGCAGCAACACCACAAACAGCAGTGCCTCGAGCTGTGCGCGGGACTGAGCACCAGAGAAACTGAATTGAGGAACCCAACAAGCGACAAGGGGCATGGATCGAACCAACAGACAAAAAGCCATCCATTGACTCACTTTCGGCGTGGTCTTGCGAAGCAACCAGCGCACAAACTGCACATGCAACTGGAACGAAAACACTTCTTCAACCTCCATCATTGCTGCCTATGTTAATAAAAGAAAACAACTCCCAGTTATCTAACGGTCATGACAGTTATAATTCTGTCAACGATGCATAATCTGATTCCGTCCCGCGAGCTTCTGATTCGTCCGCGGATCTTTTCTTCCACCCGTCCCACACCGAGTTCTTGCCATTTCCGAAGTGAGTGAACTGACTGTGCCCAGATGCTGGCTGCGCGCGTTGTTGCCGCTGTGTCGAGACGCCCTGTGTGTGTTATTCCGCGCAATTCGCTGGCAACACGCAGCTTTGCACTGGCGGCCCATGTGGACGACTCGACCCACGACCAGTTCTCGCTCAAATTGACTGACGACCAGCGCGAGTTCCAGCAATTGGCGCGCAAATTCGCCCGGGAAGAGATGATCCCAAAGGAAAAACACTATGATCAGACCATGGAATTCCCACGAGAAATCTTCAACAGAGCCTGGGAATTGGGACTCGTCAACATCCACGTGCCACAAAAGTTTGGTGGATTGGGTCTGGGCTCCTTGGATGGTTGCGTCATCGGCGAAGAGCTCGCATACGGTTGCGCCGGCATGGTGCCTGCTATCCAAATCAACTCCATCGCAGCGGCACCGCTTCTTTTGGCAGGTTCGGAAGAACAATGCAGGAAATACCTCGGCCGACTCATTGAAGAACCTCTTCAGGCTGCCTATTGTGTGACCGAACCAGGAGCAGGCTCGGATGTCGCTGGTGTCAAGACTATGGCCGTCAAAGAAGGCGACAAATGGGTCATCAATGGCTCCAAGATGTGGATCACGAATGCTGGTGTCGCGAACTGGTACTTTGTGCTCGCCAAGACCGATGCCAACGCCAGGGCCGGTTCGGCCTTCACAGGCTTCATCGTCGATGCCAACACACCTGGGATCACTGTGGGCCGAAAAGAGATCAACATGGGTCAACGTTGCTCCGACACCCGTGGAATCACCTTTGAAAACGTGGTGGTTCCCCACGAGAACGTGCTGGGCAAACCTGGTTACGGCTTCAAAATTGCCATGCAAGCATTTGACATGACACGTCCGGCAGTGGCCATCGGCGCGGTTGGTCTAGCGCGTCGTGCATTCGATGAAGCCAAGAAGTACGCCTTGGAGCGCCGCACCATGGGTGTTCCCATTGCCTCGCACCAAGCGGTGTCCATCATGTTGGCGGACATGGCTACGGGCATCGAAGCGGTGCGTCTGCTGACCTACAAATCCGCTTACGAAATAGACTGCGGTCGCAAGAACACGCTGTACGCGTCCATGGCCAAGCGATTCGCGGCAGACCACGCCAACGAGTGTGTCGCGAACGCGGTTCAGATCTTTGGTGGGGCTGGCTTCAACACGGAGTACCCCGTGGAGAAACTGTATCGCGATGCCAAGATTTATCAGATTTACGAAGGCACCTCGCAGATCCAACGGCTGATCATTGCCGGTGAGCTTTTTGCACGGCAAAACATCGATCCGTAAAAGTGACTCGTCAGGAGGCAATACACGAACAAGCTGTTCTGTGGCCTCGTCCCACATCTGTGTCTATCTGATTCCCTGTTCCATGGGTCGGGTTTCATGCTGTTCCCCCCCACCCTGGTAAAACCCATGAAACCCATGAAACCCATTTCCCACCGGTTTTGGTACGTACCGGTGTTGCTCCATGGCCTGTCCAGTGTGGTACACATCAGATCTCACCTGCCGCGTGGCCCCCACACATTTCCAAAGTGAGTGGCCATCACCCCAAAGGCAAACAGCATGGTGGAAGAGCAAGTAACTGCGGCGTTTAAAGCGCTTTCTTTGGCGTTTGAGCGTCATGAGCACAAGGTGCTACCAACCGTCGAGGAGTTGGAAAGCGAATTGGGCCATTTGGAAGGTCTGCTGACCAAGAATCTGGTGTTCAAGGACAAAAAAGAAGGCTTGTTCTTGGTCACGGCAGCCACGGGCACCACGGTGGACACCAAAGTGTTGGCCAAACAACTCATCAAGCACGGCATTGGCAAGAAGTACAACCTGCGCTTTGCCACCGAAGACGTGCTGGAACAAGTGCTCCATGTGCAAAAAGGTTCGGTCTCGCCACTCTGCGTCATGCACGACGACCAATGCCAGGTGCGGTTGGTCCTGGACAAGGCACTGCTGGACACCTCGATGGTCCATGCCCACCCTCTGCGCAACGACCGCACGTTTTCCTTCACGCCTGAAGCGCTCATGACTTTTGTCAAGCACTACAAACATGACCCCATCGTCGTGGACTTTTCCGCCGCTCTGGCCAACGAACAAGCGGCGGCCAAGCAAGCGCCCGTCGCGAAAAAGCAAGGAGGCGCTGCCGCGGCATCGGCCAAAAAGCAAGAACAAAAGCTCAATGAAGGTCTTTCCACCACCAAGGCTGAGAACTTTGCCGACTGGTACACCGAGAGCATCACCAAGTCGGGTATGATCGACTACTACGACATCTCGGGGTGCTACATTTTGCGTCCTTACTCGTACGAGATCTGGGAGTATGTGCAGCAGTTTTTGGACTCGCGCTTCAAGACGCTGGGTGTCAAAAACTGCTACTTCCCCATGTTCGTGTCGGCCGACAAACTGCAGCGCGAGAAAGAACACGTGGAAGGCTTTGCACCCGAAGTCGCGTGGGTCACCAAGTCGGGAGAGTCCGATCTCAAGGAACCCATTGCTATTCGTCCCACCAGTGAGACCATCATGTATCCAGCCTTCAAGAACTGGATCCGCAGCCATCGCGATCTTCCCCTCAAGCTCAACCAGTGGAACAACGTGGTGCGATGGGAGTTCAAGAACCCCACGCCATTCATTCGCACGCGCGAGTTCTTGTGGCAAGAAGGTCACACGGCCCACGCCACGGAAGAAGAAGCCGGCGAGCAAGTGCGTCAGATCCTGGACTTTTACGCCGCTTGTTACGAAGAGTTGCTGGCTGTTCCCATGATCAAGGGTACCAAGAGCGAGAAGGAGAAGTTTGCCGGCGCCAACTACACCACTACCATCGAAGGGTTCATCCCAACCAACGGTCGCGCCATCCAGGCTGCCACCTCCCACCACTTGGGTCAGAACTTTAGCAAGATGTTTGGCATCAGCGCTGAGTACGAAGATGGCAAGAAGCTGATTCCCCACCAGACGTCCTGGGGGTTCACCACACGTTCCATCGGTGTGATGGTCATGATCCACGGCGATGACAAGGGTCTGGTGTTGCCACCCCGTGTGGCGCCCACGCAAGTGATCGTGATCCCCATTCCCTTCAAGAACGAGGAGGAGAACGTCGAGATGTTCAAGTTGGCCGACGAGATTCGCGCGAGTCTGGCCAAGGCCGGCGTTCGCATCGAAGTGGACACGAGACGCGTGTACACTCCTGGCTGGAAGTACAACCACTGGGAACTCAAGGGTGTGCCACTTCGCTTCGAGCTGGGTCCCAAAGATCTCGCCAAGAAGCAAGTGCGCGTGGTGCGTCGTGACAATGGCGAGAAAGCCGACATCGCGGTGGCCGATTTGCCTGCCAAGATCCCTGCGTTGTTGGAGACCATTCAGAAGGACATGCTGGCACGTGCCTGCCAGGAGCGCGATTCACGTATCAAGAAGGTGCTCAAGTGGAAGGACTTTGTGCCTGCGCTTCAGGAGGGTTGCATGGTGCTCACTCCTTTCTGCAACGAGACCGAGTGGGAAGAGAACGTCAAGGAGAAGAGTCGTGAAGAGTCGTTGACGTTGATGGGTCTGGCGGAAGAAGCGGCCAACACGGCGACCAGTGTGGCAGCTAAGACGCTTTGCATTCCTTTCGAGCACAACACGGCCCCCATGGACAAGGACATGAAGTGCTTTGTGAGTGGCAAACCCGCCAAGTGCTGGATCCTCTGGGGACGCAGCTACTGAGAGCAATTGGTAGCACGCGGTTCTCTGATTGGTTGCTTTGCTTTAGAAATTGTTGCCTTTACAGTACACTTTCAGAGACAGTATTCTCGCTTCGTTTCTATTTCTATTTCTATTTGCTGAAATGGCGAGCTGTGATTGGCCAAGTGATTGGCCAAGTGGTGGTTGATGCGGATAAGATCATGAAAGGTTGCTGGGCTTCAAAGGACGCGAAAATGGCGACGTTGATCGCCCCAAAGCAGCGCATGGAGCTGTCCAAACGGCAAACTCTGAGGCTTCCACCATCGACGGCTTTGATGACGTACTGGCTGCTGTTTCTCGTGTTCTTCAGTTGCTTGGGACCCGCGCAGGCGACGTCGAGTTACACCAATCCGTCGCCCGAAGGCAAATCATGGGCGCCGTGTTCGTTTGCCGTCGACAAAATATCGGCCGAAGGTAACGGATCAACCTACGGCTCCTGTCTGGGCTGTGATCCGACCAATTTCCAGTGTCCACCCAAGTGCCAGTCGTTGATCGACGCGCTGTACACCAGTTGTCGCGATGTGTATGCACCCCAAGACTATTATTTCAACCCAGCCAAGACCATGAACGGCTTGTTCAACGACAACTTTGACCAATTGCGCATCGATGCGGCACGATGCGGTTGCTCTGGCAATTATCGACTCAGTATCTCGCTTGCAGCAGTCACTTTGTCAATATTCACAGCGATGGCATTGTTTTTGGCATAAATAACAGCGACGTTCAAAGCTCCATGAGCCGCATTTGAGTGCGTTGCAATACGATCAATCGACGATCTTCTCCTCCGATCGCATTCCATAGTTTTCGTGGAGTTTTTTCTTTCATTTGAGGTCGTGGCTGTTCGGGTAGGATCACGCCGGCTCCGAAAAGACTTGCTGGGGGCTCCGGACTACTAGGTGATGGAGCGCTTGGGCGTTTGATCAGTGGCTTGTGCGAGAACTCTCGGGACTTGAGCAAAGAGTGTCGATAGCTTTCCATTAAACGAGTAGACTTTCGCTTGTCATTGCGCTTAAACGGTCGACAAGGGTTCAATCTGAGAGGGCAAGACAACACCGAACCGTCAGTGATTCGACTCTCTTGCCTCTCTCACACTAGAGGCAAGCGTGCACGTACGCAGAAGTCGATGGCTTTCTCCAATCTATGATCTCTGCCTGTCCATCACTAATCGTCGTGACTTGGAGCTTCTGCTGTTCAAGCATTGCCTCTCACCGTCAGCTGCGATCCCTCTAATCATCATTATCAACGACAACAATCCAATCTTCATGTTCTCACCTCCTCAACACGTTCCACCTGGCTGTTGGATTCCTCCACTTCCTCTTCGTATTCTGCTTCTTCTGCAAAATCTCTGGTGATGGGCCTCAGAATCGGCGGTGCGCGAGTCTTGACGGGCCGGTTGATCACGTCTATTGAAGGAGGAACCAGGCTTTCTCGTCGTGGAGCGCCACTCTCTGATGAAGAACCATTTGCGTCAACGCCTTGGTCTTTGCTATCGGCTTTCTCACTCTCCTGTGCGCTTGGTTTGTTCTGCAGTTGCTGAAGCTGCGAGTTCTCGTCGATCTCTTCCGCCACATCCTGGTCTCGCTCCTGATTGAGTGCGTTGTTAGACGGTTTGCAAGTCATTTGTTCAAAGAGATTGCTTGACGTCAGTGTGACTGGCTCCTCTTCTTTGGGTCTTTGCATCCGCTGGCGGTTGCGCGCGGATTTGCGCAAAGACGGCAGTTTATCCGGCAGCAAATCGCTCTTTGGCACGACAAAAATGCCGTCCTGCAACGCCGCCATCAAGTCGCCAGTGCTGTTCATGAAACACAGCGAAGTGAACGCCATGGACATGGTCACTTCGCGCAGCAGCGTCTTTTTTTGGTCCCAGACTTTGACCATGGCGTCGACGCTGGCCGTGAGCACGAGGCCAAGTTCATCGAGAAAGTCGCCACCGCACACCATCGTCAAATGGTTCTGCTCCGACGTCATGACTTCGCCATCAGGAGCGCCAACGTCCATCAACGTGACGGTGCCGTCTTCAAAGCCACACAATAAAAGCTCGGAGGTCTGCGAGAGCACGTGACAGCTCGGCAGGTCCGGCAGCACCATGACTCGGATCAGTGTAAACTTTGGCTGGGTGCGCCACACTTGCAGGCTCTTGTGGTCGTCCAGCGTGACCAGAATGGGTGAGGACGCACTTTGATCAATGGAAATAATCCCGGCATCGTGTGCTTGGATCTCGATCGAGTTCTTCATGTCGTCCGATTGGCTGGTGTTCCAGAACACTAGATGTCCAGACTCGGTGCCGCACACGATCCATTCGGTGGTGGCCTGTGTCGCTACAGAATCCTGCAAAAAGGCCTCAAACGACGTTCGCCGGTGGGTTTTGCTTCTCTTGAGCAACGAACGGCGTGTACTCGACTTTTTGTGCAGAGCATTGAGCTGATTTGACTTGTTAGCCGTGGAGGTTCCGGCACCGGAGTCTGCGTTCGGGTTGCTCGAGTTGGTGTCTGCGCCGGAAACTGTTGCTGCAAAAGGTGAATTCCAGAAAATGGGCGCAAACACACACACGCAGATGCTTTTGGCCCTTTGGTGTGCTTCGATCTCGATCATTCGCAAGACGGAGCTTTTCTCGGCTTCTTTTTCCATCTCCGAGGTCGCGGAATCGTTGGCATCCCCAGTGGTGGGCCAAACAGCGGCATTGAGCATTGCGACGCGGTTATTCGAGAGGAGCACATACAAGTGACAGCTCACGGCATGAAGCGCAAAGCCGATCATGTTGAACCCAAGGTCGGGGATCCACGTGAACAGTGGAGCTTCCGCTGCACGACCCGTAAACAACCGAATGGTCTTGTCCACGGCCGCTGCAATGATGAACTGGTTGGCTGTGGAGCTGCTGATCTCGTTCAAAGCGGACGAACCAATTCCTTTCGATTGTGGTGACGACCCGACGGCCGATGAAGACGAAGACGAAGAAGAAGTAGATGATTGAGTTGACGCTAGCGAGTTCATGGCCATGGTCATGGTCACTGGAGTGGCCACCCGTGCGGCGGTGGGGTCGTAGATCACGACCCGTTGCAGAATGCTCACTGGCGCGAGACATGCCATGTGCTCTTTCAGCGTCGACTTGATGGAAAAGAGTTTGACCGTGTTGCGAATGCGGCAGTAGAAGCGACACGGGTTCATCGACGAGATCAACTGCAGTGACTGGATGGCTTTGCCGAGATCCAGGCGATGCACTTGGCGTCTTGCTTCGACGTCCCAGAGCCGCACGGTGCCATCGATCGAACTGGACAAGATCAGCCCCGAAGTATCATGCATGGCCAGGCTCGTGACCGTCTTGGTGTGTTCCTTGAAGATCCAGAGCACGGACGTCGGGTGCACCGACACCACAAACAAGTTGCCACTGGAGGAGCCACACACGATGTACTGGGCCTTTTCATTCACGACAAAATCGGTCATGGTGCCGCTCTCTTCCGGCACCAGGCTCTCAAAGGTCTCGAGAAACCGTCCGTCCGTTGTGCTGAACAAGTGGATGCTGGTCTTGCTACCGGCGTACACTTTGTTCTGGTCGGGACTCATCTTGAGCGTGGCGATCCAGGTCGGAGAGTCACCAGCCAACGGTTCGGCACTCACGACGCTCGGACGGCTGTTCTTGGAGCGGATGCTGCCGAAAAAATGCGTCAACGCCGCGAGTTCATACTGTGGGTTGGTGGTGATCTCACTCTCCCGCAGGTCAATGGCTTTGCCACGAACAAGCCATGCACTGAGGCCATCGACACCACCGGCTAACAAACGATTGCGTTTGCTGTCATACAACATGCACAGAATCATCTCGCGCGAGTGGTGCACACACGCCAATTCACCAAGATTGAGGTCGTACATCTTGAGTGTGTTGTCCAACGCCGCGGCGACGTAGATTTGCCGGGTCTCAATGTACACAAGTGCCTGGATAAACGTTGACGTGCGCGACGGCAGCTGCACTTGGCGGATGGCTTTGTCTTTCTTGGGGTTCCAGAGCTTCATGCAGGTGTCGTCGGCCGACACAAAGCTGTCTTGGTGGTGGTTGAAGCACAGCGTGTTGATGGGCGCATTGTGGCCGGTGAACTCGTACTCCTCGTCGATCACCGCGCTCTGAAACATGCTCTCGGTCGTGCTCATGGGTGTCGTGGCCTCGTCTGGAGCCGTTTGGAAGCTGCTTGTTGGCAAGCTTGGAGGGCTTGACAGACCAAAAATAACGACCTCGCCGAATGCGTTTGGTGGTCAACGTTGCGGCATTCGGCTGCGCGCTGGCTATTACGAGCATCCTTTACGACCTCCTAAAGGAACGACGGCCCATGGCAGGCGCACACGGAACCCTCTGAGGTTGCATCGATCTGACAGATCACTCTGCGCAACATGTACATGTACTTGTCCAAAGCTTAGAACGACACGTTTGGCCCTCCAACAAAGAATCCACCGGGGTGGCGCCGATGGACGGGCTAATCACTTGAAGGCCTGGAGAGGGCTCTCTGGATGCGGAATTACACGACTCATGGGTGGTGGATGCCGCGAAGGCTTTTTCTTAGCCGTCCACAAGAACTGCATGCATGCGGTGATCCCCCACAGCACCACACTCGCACCCCAGTAGCCCCACCAAGCGCTTGGCACCTTGAACTCGCCTTCTCGTACACGACTCCACTCTTGAAACTTCTTGAGGGCCTCACCGGCAGGAAACGTGCCGGCGAAATACCCGACACCCCACGTCACAGCCTGCGCGCCGATGAAACTCGTGGAGACGATGACGGCCGGCTTTTTGATTTTCCAAGTCCCATACGCGCACAGAAACGGCATGACGATCATGGAAACCACAAACGTGGCTCCTGGATGGCCCGGGAGAATGTGGAACCCGACAAACACGCCAAACAAGAAGCCCACGAGAATGCCAGCCGCGGCGCCGACAATGGTCATGTTGGCTCGATAACAACGCACAACCAAGGTCCCGACCAGCGTGCCACCGACAAAGAACGCGATCCAGGACGCCAGCCCCCCACTGACGATGGATTCGACACAGATGGCAATAGAGAAGCCACCGACGAGAAAGCCACTGACGAACATGGTGCGACGGTACCATTTGTAGCCAAACAATGCCATCGCCGCCCCGACAATGATGGCAACGATGGCGATGATGCTCGGCACCACCGAGATGCCTTCAACGATCGCACCATTGGTGAAGAGCTCGACACCGCCCGAGCCACTCACGACGGGCACCACCAGCACCAGCCACCACAGACACAGAAGACACCACCCGCACCAGACCCCAAGCGGGACTTGTAGGTGGCCCATGACTTGCGGTTCCTGTTTGCTTTTGTGGTGCATTCGCTGCAACAAGAACAGACACCACGCCAACTGGCTTCTGATCTCTGCAAGCCCCGACCCCGATCAATCGGCTATTGCGGGCAGCATCTAAGAATATACCCCCGACCAGCATGCCATGAAGTCGAAGAGGTTCGGGTGGGTGCGTGGGGAACTCCTTCACAAGCTTCACCACAAGACGGTGGGAATGAACACCCAACGCTGTCAACTGATCCAGCGATGCGTGTTCCGATGCAACCGACAGAAGACCACGACTCCAGGCAAAGACAGACAAGCTTGTTCGATGGACACGATGCATCCTGCACATCGCGCACCACCGCATCACACCAGCCGACTTCAAAATGGACGGATCCAATAGCTTTCAGTGGAATCAACTCGTCTGCATGGCAACCGTTGCCCCAGGACTTGGTGATCGTTTGGCATGTCGACGCTGCACGCCAACGCCCACCAACAAGAGCACCACCACACCAACCTGACACAAATACGACGTGAACCTTGGACGATTGTAGTCCCGTTGAGCTTGGACGCAAGGGTCTCGGCAAACACATCAAGGCCCCAGACCTGCCCTTGAGCTCCCATGAAACTCGTCGCAACCATCGCACCGTACAACGGATACTTCCACGTTGCCAGAGCACAACACCCACTGGAGACGATGGATAGAATCGCCAGCACCACGAGATTCTCCTCGCAAGCCAAGGAGTACACCACATACGCCAGGATGATGCCTGCTGCGGCACCGACGATGGGTTGGTTGGTCTTGTCAAAGCTCCACTTGCCCAAAGCCAACACCAATCCACCGGTTAACAGCGCGGGTAGGCTGTAACCAACATTCGGCGACAACAAAGTCACACCAACCAACGAAAGATGCTGCCAACGATGAACGAACTCACAAACTTGGTGGTTTTCGGCCATTGGATGGCAAAAATGGTCAGCCAAAAGCCTCCCAGCAACGCGATGGCAGCGCCGGTTCACATGAACACGTAGAGAATGGAGTAGTCGTCATCCATTTGGCTGTCTGTTTGCACTGGGAATCCCACGAAAAATGACCAATTCACGAGGTCCTCGGGTCGAAATGGCACCAAACTGTGACGGAGAGCAGATGGTTTTGAAGAGCAGGAGCAATGCAGATCGCCTCCCCCCCCTCCCTCCCTCCCTCTCTGGATAACACCTGGAGACATGGGGATTTTTGGCGTGCCAATGCGACTCGCCACGAGGACAGTAGAGCAGATATGGGAAGAAAAAGCCAACGGGTGCCTGCATTGGATTCAACTGGTTAGAAGGATCACGCGGTCATACCAGCACCACCGCGCCACACGTCTACGAAACAACCTGCTTGTATGGTTGTGACCAGTATCAGTTTTGTTGCGGAGCAACCTGTGCAGCAGGCGCTCGAACGAGTGCTGCATGTCGTCTTTGCATCCACATGCCCGCCATCCACAGCACAATCGCACCCGCCTGGTACAAGACTCGCGCAAGGCCAAAGTGACGATACCCACTGTAGCGTTCCCATCCAAGTAACTCGATCCCGGCTGCAAGGCCAAAGACCTGGCCATGGGCTCCCACAAAGCTGGTCACGACGATCACACCGAATTCTTCATACTTCCACGCTGCCAGCACTCCGAGGGTTGGCATGATGGCCATTAGGACGGCAAACTCTACGAAGCATCCAGTAGTCCACCACATGATCACACATGACAACACGATGCCAGCAGCTGCCCCATCGACTTGGGTCTTTGTCCAGTAAGAACTCAACCCGCCCAGACCCATGACGGCTCCGGTGATGATAATCACATAACTGCTGTAGTTCTCAGGAAGCAAATCGCAAGGAATCATGGCAAATACTCCGACGATCACATAGTTCAGGAATCTGGTCATTTGCGGCCTTTTGTTGGCAACAAATGCAAGCCAGGTGCCTGCAAGCAACGCGGCCGCTACAGCTCCCCACATGACAACTCTCGTATAGTCTTTTGCCATGATCACTCTTTGATTTGTGTTGCCAGCGTTGCAAAACCCCCCGACGGCGTCCCATCAAAACAGAACTCCTCAGAACGCCAAGCCACCTGTCGGTTGGTGTCTGGTTCGCCAAAGATAGCGTTGTAGTAGAAGACTGACATGAATCCAACCAGAGACACAGGCTCTCTGTGACGATATCCCGCTCGACATACGGTGCCCCCCTCCATGCCGCTTGCTGTTTGATGGCGAAGTCGGTCGCCAAGTTGTCAAACGGATTGCACACCCGAAAGAGAGACCAGCTCTTTTCCATGGGTCTTCATTTCCGCCCAACAACCGGATGCCTTCTTTCCTTGATGCAATCACTTGCGTTCTCTGTCATGCCCCACAACTCGGTGCAGTTGCTTTCAACTTGCTGGTAGTGTGGTGAGTCTGCCACCATGGATGGACCATCGACCAACGACCTTGTGCCTCCCGACGCTTTGTTTGAACTGAATCTGATGTAGGAGAGCGGATCTGCATCAACACGGGCTTTTGCCATTGGCCTATTTGATCGTTGCCACGGTCCGACGCTGGGTCTGTGCGTGAGTGACTCGAAGCAGAGCAAGTGATGCCGCTCGTCGGCGCCAAAAGACGCCCCCCAAGAGAAAAAGACTGACGTGAATCCAAGCAGAAATCGAGCAGAATGACTGACGATTTGCCCGATGCCGAGGTCCAGTCACCCGAAGAAGGGCGGTGAGTGTGTAAGCTGAATCCGATCCTCCGAAAAAGCGACAACTGGTAGTGGCATTCTTCTCGCGTTGGGCCAGTGCAAGAGCCACAGTCCTTCGCGAGGACCTTAGCAGCCAGTTCGTGTCCGAACCTTGGAATCGAACGGAAGAGACAATGGTAGTGGAGGTCGAGGCGATCGGGGCGGGGGGGGGGGCATGATCGTGAGAGAACACGACGTCACGACAGATCAATCGAGGTGTTTTTGGGTCTACGAGCCAAATGCTCTTGGGCGCCGCTGTCACATTGGTTGTATCTATCCCACAAGATGCCTTGTCCAATGCCATCACAGGCTGCTTTCTTCGACTAGCAAAGCGCTGCATCGTGACGTTCTGGATGGTGCCGACCGAGTCAATTCTCTTGTGGAGCAACCTGTGCAACAGGCGTTTGAACGAGTTGCAAGAGCTCGGCATGTCGTTTTTGCATCCACATGCCCGCCATCCACAGCACAATCGCACCCGCCTGGTACAAGACTCGCGCAAGGCCAAAGTGATGGTATCCACTGTAGCGTTCCCATGCAAGCAACTCGATCCCGGCTGCAAGGCCAAAGACCTGGCCGTGGGCTCCCACAAAGCTGGTCGCGACGATCACACTGAATTCCGGATACTTCCATGTTGTCAGCACTCCGATGATGGCCATGACGGGAACAAGGATGGCAAACACCACGAGGTACCCAACTGTCCACCACAGGATCACACACGACAGCACGACGCCGTCTCCGGCACCAACAATTGGGTGGTTTGTCTGGAAAGAACTCAACCTGGCTAGAGTCATGACGACTCCAACGACCACAATCGCCACGATACTAGCGATCACCGAGAGCAGATCGACGGGGATCGTGAGAAATGCTGCAACGATCAAAAAGCTCAGGATACTGGTAGTGCGTGGCCATTTGATACCGACCAACAAGCCAGGTGCCTCCAAGCAACGAGATCCCGGCGCCTCCCCACTCGACGACTCTCCACGCGAGATTCTTGTCTCCTGCCATGTTCACGCGAGGATTTTGTGTTGCCAGCGTTGCAAAACCCCTCGACGGAGTCCCATCAAAACAACTCCTCAGGACGCCAAGTCACCTCTCGGTTGGGGTCTGGTTCGCCAAAGATAGCGTTGCACCAGGAGACTCCCGCCAACCCAACCAGAGACACAGGCTCTCTGTGACGATCAACCCACTCGACACGAAGATGCACCACATCCACATGCCATCGTTGGACGAAACGACGGACTGGGCCAAGGAACGAAACTAAAGAGCTTCGAGGCCTCCCTCCAAGGTTGGAAAGCGAATCCTCACATAGAAACCCACTCTTCCATGGTTCTCCAATTCTTCCAATCAATTTATTCGTTCACGCGAACACTTGTGTTCCCTGAGCCCCCTGGCATGCTTGTTTCTAGCTTTCTTCGACTAGCCAACGGCTGCATCGTGGCGTTCTGGATGGGGTAGGGCCGTCAGTCAGTTCTTTTGCGGAGCAATTTGAAATAACAGTCGTCACCACGAGTTGAAAACGCCTGGTATGCCGTCTCACTTCAGAGACCACCCGATCCACTCCGCCACCCGGCCGATGCCCCACCATCACACAGGTACATCGAGAGGAGCTTTCACGTCACGAAAGCGCCACCATAACAAAACACGACGATCGACCACATAGTTCCCTGGCGTTCACAAGAGGACCACAAGCGTCAGACTCATTTCAGCGGCGACACTGTCCAAAGGGCCGCGATTGATCTTGGAACAGCCTCGAATAGCCAACGCCGTGATCCGTCCACCGGTCAACATCGACAGAAAGCCGCCAAACGCCCCGCCAGTGAGAACACCAACACTAATCATCGAGAGAAAACACTCCGACGATGAATCCACTCACAACAGTGTGACGCGTGGCCACTTGATGGCGCGCCAAGTGGCAAACCAGACACCTCCGAACAACGAAATACCAGCACCTCCGACCACCAAACCGCACAAGTCAAGAGACTCTAAAGACTTTGGGTGGGATAAGACGCTTTGCCTTATTCAATCACGCAACCATTTGGTTTGGGCCAACGATGTGAAATCAATCTCTCGTGGTCTCGCAAATGGCTCTCGTGATGCAAAAGGTTATCTATCAGAGCCATCGCCAACCAAATAGCGCTGCTCATGACATCTTCTCCCCATGCAACAACCATGGAGGCGTCTGTTGCTTCCTGCTAATCGTCCACCAGCGTCAAGAGTGGTGGGAGTATTGGTCACATCCAGTCAGGTCGTTTGTGGAGTGATCCCCTTGGCAGTGGCATGGACGAGTCGCAAATGCCTGACGTGACGTCTTTGCAAGCGAATACCCACCATCCAGAGCACAATGGCGCCAGCCTGGTACAGGTATCGCGTATTGCCATAGACATGATATCTCCAGTTCATTTCCCATCCGAGCAACTCAATGAGCACGCCGAGACCGAAAACCTCGGCATGGGCTCCCAAGAAACTCGTCGCGACGATGCCACCGATCACTGGGTACTTCCACGTTGCCCATGCACCACCGATGGTGGCGACCGGGAACAGAATGGCAACCACCACGAGAGTTCCACCGATCCATGCAATGAGCACACACGACAGCACAATGCCGGCTGCTGCACCGACAATGGGTTTGTTGGTCTTGGCACAGCCCTGCATCGCCAAAGCCGTGAAGAGTCCACCGATCAACAGCGAAGCAAGGCTACTGCCATACGTGGGAGCCAGTAGACCGACACCACTCAACCCCAGAATGCCTCCAACGATGAAAGAACTCAGGAAAGTGGCGACTCGTGGCCAATTGATGGCGAAACAAGCAAACCAGCCACCCCCAAGCAACGCGAGGCCCGCGCCTCCCCACACGACGATGTTGAGAAGCACAAATCCGTCTCCCATGCTCCTCTTGTGGCGTGTGGCGTCCTTGATCCCCACACCCACGATCGACGCGACTAATACCTCACGAGTCACGAGTCCTGCGTTCAACTGATGATCAGAGCAGAAGCCAAAGATAGCGTTGAATCAAACTCTTCTTTTTGGCTGGCTATTGGCGTGACACTGGCGATCGGCTTGTTGGACTTGAAGAAGCATCGACGCCACCGCCAACTGACAAAAAGAAGTGCTTCAACGTATACGTTAAGAGAGCGGAAATAAAGTGTAGTCTTTGCCATGGCGCAGCCGACCACGTTCTTGATCGAGCATTTCGTTGACGATCAGTCTTAACTACTTGGTGAGTCAAATGAGTTGGACAGCGCGGCCTGGGGACCAAAAGCCGCAAGTGGTGTTGTGTCTTGTTCAAGAGCATCCAAGATATCAAAAGAGTTGAACAAAACTCGTGTTGATTGATTCATTGACTCGTTTGGTTCGTCTTTGGCACACTTGGGGTCGTAGCTACATCTCACAACTTCTCTCACGGATGGATGTTATTGGATCGTAATTGGAAAGCATCGTACTGGCGGGTCCCCCACGCATTGTAACTCTTGCGAATGAGGTGATCCACTTTGTCCTCAACCAACCGCCGCGTCAGACCCACACACAATCGATCTCGCAACGCTGCGATCATCTTGGACAGTTTTGCATGTTGAAAGCATGGAAACGGCGAATGCTGACCCGTTGCCTGGAGCATCGCGACGATCTCGGAGGTCGACTGTTGCAGTGCCAAGAGCCCAGCACAGAGCAGTTGACGGAATTTCTTGAACCCCGACGAATCCAGTCCACCCATGATCTCGACCATCTCGACTGTCAGCTTGAATGGAGCATCTTCAATGCTGAACATGCCTCCAGGCGCAATGCCCAGGATAAAACCGAAGTCGATGTGGATGATGTGGCCCTTGGAACCCATGAGGATATTCCCATTGTGGCGATCTTTTACCAACAGCACGTAACTCACCAAGGAGTACGCTGCCATACTCTGGATAAAGTTCTGCTGGGCTTCCAGGTAGGTCTCGCTGGACATGTCGCCGTACGCCGTCTGGAAGTACTCCAACAGACTCGTGCAGGAGGAGTTCTTCTTGAGATGATCCAACGAGCACGCGTCCGTGATGGTTTCCATGAGCCCAATGTTGGCACCAGTGGCGACAATTCGATAGGTTCGCAACGAAAGCTTCAAGTCGGCTTGCTCGAATATGCGTTTAAACTTGCCAATCAATTGCATCGTGAACATTTCTTGCCGTAAGTCATCGTTGGTCTTCACAATCACCGAAAACAGCTTCCAGCCCGGCATACGACCCATCGGGGACTCGCGTTGAATGCGTTGACAACACTCTTCCCAGCTTTCCCCATAAATCTTGCTCTCATACACCAGGTTGTCCACCTGGTGACGCTTCCCTTGGCCCATGTTTTCCATTGTTGCGCTCATCAGAGCTCCTGTCGATGGAATCTGAATCTGAAGCTTGAGGGCCAACGATTCGCCCGAGCATTCTTGATCCTCGAGCAGTTCCAGTCGCGGACTATCCGACTGCTTGTAGTTACGAGGACTGCGGTCGGTGCATTGAGAAAGCTCTTCACTTCTATCGGCGTTGACGCACAACTTGCCTTCATCCAGCGACTTGAGTCGGCCTCGAAATCGTTGCGAGCCATGAGAACTGTCGCTTCGGCGAACTTCTCGGATACTGATGAGCTTTCGAGAGACAGTGCTGCTACGAGGCGTCGTGGCCGAATGTGCACGAATGCGTCCAGAAGAGAAAAACGCCTTGAGCATGCTATCCTGTTCCTGAGTTGTTGTATCGTCGACTGGGACTGTCTCCATAAAAATGAGAGTCGGTGCTCGCATTTTGGTTGAGAACACTTTGCCATCCTTTGGAGGAATGCGGACAACTCGTTGAAGCTCATCCGAAGCCCAGCAGAGTGGATACAACGCATACTCGTGAAGACTCGAGTTCAATTTCTCCAGTTCACTCTGCAGCACTTTACTACGTCCACTCACGGGCTGCACGTGACGAAGAGTCTCTCCAATGGCAGCCAACGACTCGACAAAGCGAACTTGCTGTGCAATCAACGTCTCCATCTGGAACGGCGCCTGCTGCTCCCCCGACTCCACATGCAATGCTTCGTATGGGATTGAAGATTCGTATTCACAAATGTTGCGTTGGTCGAGTCGACACAGCTCATAGGCACTCTGCTGGAATTGCTCCACGGTGGTTGCATTGAGCCATCGTTCCATGACACTATCTTGTTCTTTCGCGATAATCTGTTCACTAATGTCATGGATTTGCTCTGCGTATCGTAGAATCTCGTCCATTTGATGAGCTGGGCAGTCGGCGTGCACCAAATCTTTCCACAACATGGCGTTGTCGCTTCGTGACGGGAAAATGAGCCCCAGAAGCGACAACAACGCATTTGAATTGTGCCGTGAAGAATCCTCAAACGCGGCCTGGACATGCCAGATCGTCAGCAGAGCAATCCGCGGCGAGCGGCGACAAATGGCGCGAATGAACCGCTTGAGATAGAAATGCTGAAACGCTGAGTGTTCCAGACTCGGATCGCAGCACTGCAAGACGTGAAGGATTTGGTACCAGAGGTTCTCGACACGATCAACGGCAAACTCGACGTAATACGGAAGACGCTCGCACACATGACGAAACAGATCAGGTTTGCGCTGGGTCTGATAGAGCAGTTTGATGGTTTTGATCAGACTCATTGGGGAGTTGCGGATGAGGTCGACGGTGGAATCATACAAATGCGATTGGGAATCCGATTTGGTTCGTTCTTTTTGCACAGACTGTTTGAGCGTTTCCTGAAACCCACACGAAGCCAATGCAAAGCGTTTGAGCAGACACGCCAACATGCCCGAGTACACTATGAATTCCTGACGTCGCGCGCATCTTGCACAACACTTTCGCACGACATGATGGTCCAAATGGCTCAGAATCGTGTGCTGTTTGCAGTGGCGCGAACAAAACGCCTTTTCGCACGAGCCGCAGACTACGCGCCTGGCCAAAAGTTTTTTGAACCGCACGGCACAACGCGCACATTCCGCTTCGGTGAATGGCGAATAGTATAAATCCTCTTCACTGCTGATATCACTAGCATCCGACTTCCACGCTGGCGGTTTGCCCAGCGATCGATACGAAGTCGTTATGTGCTGTTCCAGGTCTTCCGCCGGTGCAACGCGTCTTCCGTTGCATGGCTCGCTTTCGGGATGCAAATGTGGCTGGCCGTGGGTTCGACAGTCGCAGGGTCCTTTGGTCATGTACTGCAGCGCCGATTGAATGGTCTTGATCCATTCGTGCTTGTCTTCAGTGCTCTCGCAGGAGCAAAGTAGCAATTTGTTCTGCATTGTGCGTACAGCAAACGCATGGGGATACAAATTGACGGAGCCTTTACCGTCCCAATGCTCCAGTTGTTTGATCCGCACTTGGCCGCGCAAAAACACGTTGGCTCGGGCATGGTCTCGCGTCATGTACCACTTGAGCATGCATCCTCGTAGCACGCAATAGCGTTTAGTGCCCATATAGAGACTCGACGAGTACCGTTTGCGCATGAATCCTTCAAAGGTCGGTAGTGTGGCGTTAGAGCTAGCACTGGTGTTGACGCTGACATCCTCGCTGGTGCGGCCTCGTTCTTCCTCACTGTCAAGCTGAGGTTCAACGATCGTCGATTTGTTCACCTGCTCTTGCGCTTGTTCTTCGGGGGGATGGACTTGTTGCGTGGCACTTTCGCTGCTTGTGCTGACCAGCTTCTTGTCTTCTTCTTCTTCTTCTTCTTCTTCACGCTCTTCTTGCTCTCGCTTGTTCGTCGGCGCCAAAGGCTCCGCTGTCTCGGCCTCTGTCTCTGTCTCGGTCTCGGTGGTCGTAGATGTCGTATGGATGTTGATGTTGGAGATCGGCAAGTCGACAACATCCAGTGGCATGTTGAGACTGCTGGAACTGGTAGACAAACTGTCGACATCCGGCTTGTCTTCTTCTTCCTCAATGGCTTTCACTTGCTTTTGAAGTCTTTGCGGTTGTTCCTGGCACTCGACCAGTCGCTCTTTCAGCAATTTGCCATCCACCCCACTGGCGACCGCACTTTCACTCGAAGCTGTGTTGGAGCCGACTGGGTTACTGGGTTCACTTGCGTGAGGCGGCATCTCCAAATGCTCCAAGTGCTGGAGCACCAGTGACGTCGTCATAGCCACTCGCGCTCACGGCTTTGTGGTGCGGACCGAAGACGGTGGATCCAGTCTTCTATCAAGCGCCTCTACTCCACCACCAACGTCAGTTGCTGCAGTCAGTGTGTAGTGTAGCGCTTTAACCTGCGACGCGTCACCCCCCCCCCCCTTTGCTGGCTTCTGAGCTGATCGACTCGCGACGTCTCCTCTCCAACCCAATGCACTCCCACTCAGCCTCACGCTCTCTTACTCCAATCCTCAAGCTCTCACGCAGTCGCTTACGCACTCCGCCGCGCTCTCTGGACCTTGCGCTTCTCCACTTGATCACTCTCTGACTTGGACTTGCGCGCTCTCTGACACGACAGTAACCACAACTCACTTGCTTTCACTATGGACACTCCACTTCACTTGCCTGTTGCGCGCATCGGCAACAACAACACAAAACCCAATCGCTGTATAAAACTATGTCTCGTACGGTATTAAACTGAACCCATAACCAAAAAAGTCGAAAGAACCGACCCAAAAAAAGTTCTGACTTCCCCAAGAATCCAGATGGTTTAGACCAATCAGCGTGGCTTCTGCACAGCATTTAGGTGGGCCTACCCCTTGAAGCTGGCCCCCCCCCCAAACCACAGAAGAAATAGGTGATCTATGATCAGGTTGAGGGGTGTTGAGCTGTTAACCCGACCCTCGCAGCCAGCTCCTCCTCGCTTTCTGCGCCCAGTCCAAGAAAGCTCTTGATTTCTTTGAAGTGGGCAATCCTTTAATGAGTGATCAGTGATCGATCTGGATCCATCGAATTCTGGCGGCTCACGTGGATGGCTTGCCGACATCCCACCACCAGACAATGATGAGCAAAACTGTCCCGATTGAATCCCGCAGAGACTGAGGACGATCGCCACTTAACGTCGCGCCGAGAGAACTGACTGACGGCACAAGCAGCAGCAAAAACACGAAGAATTGCAATGTGCTGAGCTGTCGACATCGCAGACAGACACGACACCTCGCCTCGTGATGGATGTCTTCAGTTTTATTTTGGCCCAGAGTAGGATGGGTTGAAGGCAAACTCTAGCGCTCCCAAGCTGTAGGATTTAGAGCACTGATTCTCGTGTGGGCACACCACACGCCTGTCGACTTTACCCTAACCGCACTGAAGATCCCTTCTGAACTGTCCGTTCATGCTGCTTGGCGTTGCAATTTGAGGGTCAACGTCTAGTCGAAACCCAAAAGAGATGTGAGCGGTAACTGCTTCTGCACCGGTTCCTCCAGGTTTACCTTGATATGACTGCGCAAGGTCTCGTTTTCCTCCGTTAGCATCACGTTTTTCGTCAGTAGATCGGCGCAGCGGCGTTCCGTTTCTTCCACAAGAGCGGTGTTGGGCGCATGCCCACCTTTTCCCTGACGACGAAGCATCTCCACTTCTTTCTGAAGCTTTTGTTTTTCTCGGATCAACACTGCATGCTATTTGTCACAGAACAACACCTGGTCATGAGCCACGTCCCATATACCCCGTTCCTCGTCGCATAATCCGAATCTGGAATCCGGTGTTGCACCTCTGTGGATTCCGCCGATTGGAGAGTCAGACGGCGTAGCTCTTGGATCTGTTGCAGCAGGGCTTCGTGCATCTGTTTCATGTTTTTGAGCCCTTCACTCTCTTCTTGTTTGTCTCTCTTGGCCACCTGGATCTTTTGCAGTTCGATGGACAGTCGTTCCTTGTCGTTCGAGACCACCCGGAACTCTTCTTGAAGCTTGCCGTTGGATCGCTAGCCAGACGCTATCTGAGCTGAAGCAGGACACGCAAAAGACACTTCAATTTCACACTCACCTCGAGCTCGGCGATCACCACGCGATACGCGTCGGTCGCGCGAAGGTTCTTCTCAGTCTGAAGCGACAAAGCTTTCTCCGACTCACCAAGCCGTTCTCTCACATTGATCAGCTCTTGTTCAAGGTCAGAACGTTCGTTGAACTCGGTCTTCTTGGTTTGACGAAGCGTTGACACCATCATAGGGTGTTCTGGAGCCAAATCAGCCAGCAGCTCGCGCATCTGCTGATTCTGCGTGGACAACGAACGGGATTGGGCTATGATCTCATGATTCTTGCGCTGATACTGTTGCACCTCGAGCAGCAAGCGCTTTTCGCGGTTCACATAGGACTCCAACAAGATGCTGGTTGGACAAGAATCCTGAATCGATTTCTGTTGTTGTTGCTGGTTTTGTTCATCCTGCGCTTGGGCGTTTGCTTCGGAGGTGTCAGCGTCTCGTTTCTGTGTACCACTCGTGTCCATTTCTGATGATACCAACACTTGACTGAGCTTCTGGGAGTCCTCGAAAAGCAACAGCTTGTTGCGAAAGTCTTCAACTTGATCTTGCATCTCTTGTGTTTGGCGAGCGCTGCGCAGAGAGAAGAGTCTCCGTCAGACTTGCTTAACAAACCATCGTGTCCATGATAGCAGACCTCTTGCGCTCAAGCTCTTCGCGAGCCTCGCTTTCCATTGCAAGACGATCCTTTGCTTCTCTTAGACTATGCTCCGCTCGCCGCAGCTGGTTACTTCCACATCAATCAA
Organism: Paralagenidium karlingii; assembly: GCA_027475765.1. Lineage (NCBI taxonomy): Eukaryota > Oomycota > Peronosporomycetes > Paralagenidium > Paralagenidium karlingii. The sequence goes on along the minus strand of JAMFLO010000063.1, from coordinate 90,813 downwards.
CTTTCATCAACCAATTGCACAACAGACACACCTCTTACCTCGGTTTGCAGCTTCTCAAAGCGCTTCGAGTCCTCTGCTGCTTTCTGCAACTGCTCATCCAGGCGACGATTCAGAACGAGCACCTGGTTCTCTTGCTGTTGGTTCTGATCCAGCGTTTTTCGCTCCAAATCCAAACGCAAAGACTCGAACTTGACTTCTGCAGCTTGGAATTCCACTTGCTTTTTGACGAGCTCTCGCTGGAGATCTTCGACAAGCTGCTTATTCTTCGCAAGCTCTTGTTGAAGAGCCTGTTCCTTAGCTTGAACTTGATTGTTTTCCTGCACCAAGTACTCATTTCTTGTGGTCAACTCTTTGATCTGGCAGTCTTTTTCCTCGACTTTGGCCTGCAGCGATTTCTTTTGGTTGACGAGCATCAACACTTCGAGACTGAGCTGCTGATTCTTGTCCAATTCCTTGTTAAGCGTCTCTTCTTTTTTTGCGTAATTGGCGCTCACGAACTCCCAGTCGTTCGTGATTTTGGCCTTTTCGTCAACGAGTTCACTGATTTTGGTGAACAGATCTTGAATCTCCAGTGTCTTTTTCGCTTCATCGGCTTGGATTTCCAGCACCATCTGCTCCGCTTGGGTCAGTTGGGTTTGAAGTTGATAGCGCTCCTGTTTCCCCATATGTCTTCGCCGTCAGTCCCATATGCTCTTTCCACCAAATTTCCAACCCGATGGTTGGCAAAAGGCTTAACCACAAAACCAACCTTTTCGTTCTGCTCGCGGGACTGGTTGACTTCGGTCTGGAAATCCAAAAACGATTTGCTCAACTGTAACTTTTCTTCTTCGGACTCGATCAACTCTTTTCGCAGCGAGACTTCGCTTTCAAACAGCTATGCAATGAGCCAGCGACAAGTCACATCGACGGTATGATCAAGACCTCAACCTCAACAATGACCTTTTGATACTTGGTTCGAAAGTCGAGAATAGCTTGTGCTTGTGCGTCGAGATCCTCTTTGAGTTTCTTTTTCTCGAGCAATTCCTTCAGCAGTCGACCCTGCAGATCGTGGAGCTTTCGTTCGAGTTCCTCCTTGGAATCTTTGGTTTCCCCGCCGGGCCCATTGATCGTATCGAGTGCCAATCGCTTCTTCATGAAAGTCACACGGGCATGATGGCGCCACAACTGAAGTGCAGAGAGATAGCCATGAGAAGAAATGCACACATCTTCACTGTGGGTGCTGCTGACGCACCAGACCCTGCAACATGTCGGTGTTGGCAATTGGATAATTAATGATCGAACCAAGCCCTTGACCAATGGAAAATGTCGCCTTGGAGCCAGCTGCATCGTTTGGAACGAAAAAGAGAATTGCCATGGCCAGACAATTACCACCCAGCGCTTCTTGAAGCAGTTGAGTGAGTACAGACTCGTCGAAAGGCGCGTAGAGCAGCATATCGAGTGAGCGGTTTGCCATTTCGTTCCCAGCTGTCGTTGCGGGTGTTTGTTGCTGTAACTTCTCATAGGATTCCGCGAGGCTTCGGATCACTTTGTGCAGCGCGAACAAGGATTTGTTGAGCAAAGGGCCTTCCGTTAGTCGCACCGCATTTGGACTCTGCCAATTCAACACGGTACTGTGAAAACCGTGGTCCATGCACTCTGAGATCATTCAATAACTACTTTGCCGAGACGATCCGTAGCTGGGCATTCCACCACGTCGAACACGGATACAATCACTTGACTTCCAGAATCGATTGAGTTTACCACTTGTGTCAGATGAATCTTTGATCACATCATAGTGCAGGAGCAAAGAGTTGTCAATACCACAGAACTCGACAAATGACACCGCAAAACTAGAGCAAGAGTCCCACACAGATTCTGCACGTACTCGCAGCATGGCAGAACTGAAGTCGGCTGTGGAGCCGTACACTCCGTTCACAGTCTTTCGCGCTTTCATACCACGAACCAACACTTCACGAAAGCTCTCAGGGGTCTTGATTGGTCCGGTCAAAGTGAGATTCTCAATGCGAGTGCCGTGGGTCTTGTCGTCTAGAAGGTACGGAACTGGAGCAGGAAACGTAGGTGCCCTGCCGCTGTTGCTGCCATTGGTGTCTTGAAGAAGATCCTGAACACACGGTGAAGTGATCGTCAACCCGCAAATGATGCTATTCGTTCGTGTTTTGAAACAAGATTCAAGATGGCAACTTGCGGTGATGGATTCTTCCAGAAACTCAACAAAGGAGACCCGCATGAAGAACGCAAAGCTGGGGTTGTTGCTGTTGCTCGCGGAACCTCGTTGCATGACATTTGCGGGGTTCAACATCCGCGCCTTGGCTTCCAAGTTGCTCAACAAAGCTTCAAAAGTGGCTTCCGCGAGACTCAGAGTCTGCATTTTGCCATACAGCAGCTCTTTCTTGAGTGATGCAGCCGATCCAATCCCTAGCAACGCCACGTTGACGCCCTCCACAAATGCCTTTGTGAAAGAATTCAACGAGTGGGCGAGAATTTCCTCTTCTCGTGCGTCTTGGAACGCGAAATCGACTTTCAACGTGCCATTCTGGTCATGGAAGCCCGGTTCTCAATTGTGCATCTTTGCATGTACAAGGCAACAACCACAACAGCAACTTGCCTCTTGGGAGGATGGCGCATTGACTACTTCGACAACCGAATGGTCTCGGACGTGGATGGTACTGTTGTCTTTCATTCCCACAAGAAAGAAGGAGAGTGAGACAGGCAATCCTTGCCGAGTGCTGCCTCAAGCCACCACAAGACACAGGGTCACACGAAAAGCGCATTCTACCAGTCTTTCTCGGAGGCGTTTGAGAGACGTACGCAGTGACCTAAAGGCATACAGACGCCAACAGACCGGATATGTGATCAGTAGACCATTGTCTTCTTCTTCTTCTTCTTCTTCTTTCGCTTGTGACAAAGAGAAAACCTGCACAGGAACTCCGTTGGGGAGTCGGTCACTTGGTGGTTCATTCATGTTGACAGCTTCATCGCGTCCTGTGGGTGTTCTGAAGGTCGCCACAACTGGTTGAAGCTGCGGAAAACGTCTTCGGAAGGTTGCACAAGTGACATTGGCCAAGTCCCACATTTACAGGATGGACCCACGATTGCTTGATGGCTTCAACTGGCGCTTCCGCGGCTTCCTTTTTGCTCGCTTTCCCTCCAATCTGGTCCCTCTCTCATTCTCCGTCAGATTTGGATCCTATGAGAGCTTTCTAACTGACTGACTAACTGGCGGCAGATGTGGGACGTGGACGAACGCCAAGGAGGGCAATCAGTCAACTGAACGCGTTGAGCTCTCCACTGGCAGCAAACACTTCAAGGGCCAACACGTATCAAACAAAACACAACAATTTATTTCTTTGGTCCATTCGAGGTCTCCTCTCTTGTCCCTCTGTCGTCTTCTGAGTTAGATCCACACACCATCGTCGCCATCGGCGCCACCACTGGCTGCTGGTGTCGCGGCGGGGTTGCTATCACTACTTAAGGCTGCTTTGTCCATGATCGGACCGTCTTTGAGCGAGGACGAACGCTTCGACACCAGACGCTTCATGCGAGCTTGGGCGCACGACACAGCAAACTCTAACGTCAGCAACCACGACATTTTCTCTTCGGTCGAGTCAAAGCACAAATGGAATTTGCGCTGCATGTTGAGGTTGACGACAATACCAAAACGCTTGCCGTCCCACTCCGATACTGAGCGAACCAGCCCCGAAAGCGTCAACTCGGCATCTTCTTCGTCGCTTTCATAACAACTGAACGTGTCGTTTTTGACGACCACAAAATACCGCGTCCACACGTCTTCTTCGGCAAGACAATGCGCCCATCCTTCTTTAGCGGCTTGGGTGGGGCCTGATCCCACCGGCTTTTTCAGCGAGGCCGAGATCAATGAAAGCCAAGCCGTGTAGGCCACATGGGTGTCCGCAATCAAGCGAACTTCTTTTCCGCAGCGCAAGTGCAACACCAGTCCGTTGTTTTCGGTTGTCAGTGGCGCGACGTCCACAATATCGAGCTTTCCACGAGGCGCTCTCGATGTGTCTTCGCTGTCGTAATAGGTCAACACGTTGCCTGAAAGCGTGAAATAGCGTCTCGCCCACGAGCGAAGCGTTTCTTTCTGCTTTTTCATCCATCCCATCATCTTGACGTCGCCGTCATTCGAGTTGTTGGAGCCTCCAGAACTGGGTGCCGAATGACCGCTGTGATGCTGGCTCGTGGTTGTTGGATGAGAGAGGTTCTTGGAGGAACCACGGTGCATCATGCGACTCATGAGGGAGGTGCCGACCATTGTTGATTCAGGAGCTTTGGGGCTTTCAGTGCTGTGTGCTGTTGCTGTTGTTGGCCTTTTTGACGTGGAGCTGTTGGTGCAAATGGGCGGGAACGAGCGCTACGTTCTACGACTGGCGACGGGCTAGAAAAGACAGCAAGCGGAACAAGCCGAGACTCATCAGCGACGAAAAAGAAGAAGAAGAGGAAATGCAGCGGATTCAATCCAATTCGAATCCACTCACGCACCACTCAAACGACCAAGAACCGATGAACGCACTGACTCGACTCGACGCGACGGACCGCAAGAACAAGCAAAAGAAGAAGCCGACGCACCCCAGAAGAACGCGATGGAGCGACTGCGCAAGTGTGACCTGAACTGAACTGGGCAACGACAGTCAGGCTCTTCTATTTCCACCCGCTTTGTGTAGCCCGGAAAGACTCGGGGAACGCAGCCCCCACAATGGCCCGTTGCTGCACCGTACCGTACCGTAGGAGGCTGTTTCCTTTCCTTGAAAGAAGCCAGCTGCCAAGGTTTTTTACGGGCATTTCCCCACTTCAACCACGTTTCTGGCACAGTGAACTAAAAAACCTCAATTCCGCATGGCGGGCTGGGGCAACCTACGCTTGGTTGTGGTGGAAGTGGATGACACTTCACTCACTCTCTCTTGCGCGCTTTCATGGTGGAAGAGGAGGTCTGCGACTGATGTGGATTGACCAGCGTGGAGGCGGAGGGGGTAGTTGGCTTGCTAGTATGTGCTCTGACTGCCGTCGAAGAAGCACAAGCCTTTTGCCATGAAGAGTATTGTGACTGGCATTGAGATAGAGAGACCATCGCTGTGGCCACTACGCCAGTAGACTGCATGGAGTCATTGTTGCGCGCTAACGCCACGCACACGCATGTATACTTCTCTGCCAAACAGAAAGAGCCAGAGACTACGTGAGTGTGAGTGAGTGAGGAAAGCGCATGCACGCAAGAGTGATTTCTCCCACCAGCAGGGCATAAGAACCATTCAGGGCAGCTCTCCACCCAAAGCCACACAGAGAGCAGCTGCTGGACCTTAACGTATTCTGTGAAAGCAGGTGGACCCTCGTCCCAGATGCAACAGGGTTGGTCTGGTCTTGGTCTGTTGGTTCAGATGGCACAGCCGAGTCTGAACACTGGACAGCGATTGGATCAAAGCGTATCCTTGGGATGGTAGTCACACAGTGACTGCATTGACAAGGCTCTGGGCTTTGAGATGCAGCATCAAACCGTCAAAGCGTGTTTGGAGACCAACACATCAGCGTTATGTTCTAAAAATGCCTTCTGTCAGTCCCTTGGAACCACCACAACAGGCAAAAGACTTGGTGTCAACTCGCTTCCCCGAGACTCCCCAACCTGGTTATGATGCGCAAGTTGAAGGATGCACAGAACCAGCAATTTTGATGGGTGAGGTGACCTGTTTGCGCTGCATTTGAAACTCATCTCGCTGTCATGACAATACCACACAGCAAAAAGCGGTGCTGCAGACTGCATTACCACGACCACATCAACCGCAACATGACATCTTGCCTCAATTGCATGAAAAGCCTTGGCTCCACAAAATCCGAGAGGTGAGAATATAGTCTACTGCAACCGTCGCTTTCCATCGCATTTCAAAGGATATTCGAGTTTAAAGAATCGAAATGACGGTTCGGTAACTGTCATCGGTAACCGAACCGGGCGTTTGAATTTTTGAAACCAAGTGTGGCACAGTACACAATCCAAGCAAGACCATCACTCCACTCAATCATCTCGCGCGCTGGCGCTGGTTGTTCGGCAAAAAACACTGCGCGGCAGCCCGCCCTATTGGGTATATTGCAGGAAGCGGCAAAAGGAGAACACAGAGAAGGAGACACGAGCGGTGATCGTGGATAGAGGGAGAACAGTCAAAAATGGGGGATCTGGTGCTGCAAATGCAGCGAGAGCTGCTGCTCTTTCGTCGTGAAAAGACCCGACAACTTGAAGCTCGAGTCGCCATGGCGCGGCAACGCGAACAAGACGACTTGTTGGCGCTCTGCAAGGAGCTGAAAGTGGTGCTGAGAACCACCGATCTGAAACGCGCGGCTCCGTCGTCTTTTCGAGAGCATGAGCGCAAACCACTGGCACTGCTCAAGAAAACGCGACTAGATCTGGATGGGAAGGCTGGCGTTTTGGCGAATCCGGCCCCACCAGCAACACAAGAAGAAAGGCAACCGCAACAAGAGCCAAAGGAAACACTGGATGAGAATCAGAATCAGAATCTCCACGAAAGTGTAAAGAAACAGTTGCAGACTGCTGTGGTCGAGCAGACTGACATAACGGAAAAAGTCGAAGAGGTGAGTGGGCCTCAGGAATTGGCAGCAGCGAATGCGAATCAGAAATCGGCGGATCATAGCAGTGAAGAAGCCACCCCAGCAGCTCCTGCAAACAAACTCAAAGCCAAGGCAAAGCCACGTGCTGCCTCGTCTTCCTCGTCGTCTCGTCTACAAATTGAAGCCCTGGACAAGTTGCGAGTGGTAGATTTACATCAAGAGCTCAAGAAACGTGGTATCAAAATCGGAAGACTCAGAAAGGCTCAATTGATCGCGCGGTTACGGCAAGAAATGGAGCTCGAGACGATTCAGGAAGAAGAGGAAGAGGAGGAGGAACAGGAACACGAACAATTAGTCGACAAAGAAGAAGATCTGGAGGAGAAGCCACCTGCCTCCGTGGGGGAAACCTCCTTTCAAGCAGAGAAAGTGGAGGACAATCAGTCTGAGCGCGATAAAGAGATTGAGGAGAAGACTCATCAGCAAGTAAGTGGTGACGTGGAACTCACGGTAACTGGTTTGCAGCAAACCAGTGCAACGGTCGATTATAGCACACACCTGCAATCCACCTTGGAAAAGGAAACCTCAAATCAGTGTCCAAGTGCTTCAGACAGCTCAGCAGCTCAGCAAGGCGTTGAGGGGCCACTGAGCTCTGAGAGTGAGACGATTGCGCAGAGTCACGTCAAGGAGAAAGATGCAAAACCAGGCGTTGCACATTCGTTGCTGTGTGATGATATCGTTCGAGAGAGTGATGTCATGGAGAATCAAGGATGCGGTATTGAACAGGTTCCACTCGTACAATCGAGAGCATCTCGAGAAAGCCAAAGCACACAAACAATGGGAAGTTCAGTGAGTCCTTCGAATACCAATAGTGATCGAACAACGGAGGAGTTCGAAGTCATCGATATCGACATGTCCACACCGGTGAAAGAACCTGCTTCGATTACAGCTACAAAGGTGTCAACAGAACCCATGGATTCTCCAGGCTTGCAGGAAGATAGAAAAGCCCCACCCAGTGAACCAGCAGGAATAATCGACCTGTGTTCCCCAACCACCCCATCAATCATCACTATTGAAGCGTCAGAGGAAGCCAAGGAGAACTATTCTACTTCCGACGACCACGTCAAAGCGTCGACAGTACGCAAAGATGATGTGATGGAAGACGTGCATGAAAAGATGAACGTCAGTGACGAGATTACTGGTAAGCATGCCGAGGATTGTGAAGCGGATCGAGCCTGTGATGAAACAGCTGCAACCCGAGTTGAAGACTCAGAAGACATTCAATCCAACGATGAATCAATGGAAACAAAAGCGAAAGACATGGAATCAAAAGAGTCCAGCGACGCACTAGCTGCATCGTGTTTGGACCCGATTCCTCAGAGTATCACGACAGTTTCCACAGGTCACCTCTGCGAGAAGAATGATGTAGAAATGGAAGACGCGTCTGAAGCTCAATACAACGATGAAGAAGACGTGGAAATGAAAGAACCTGCGCCAGATCTTGAATCCAGTCATCACGGTAAACGAAACGTGCAGAATCAAGCTAATGCGAACGACAACAGCAAAATGGAAAAGAGTGCAAGCAACGAAAAGGATGAATCTGCTGTTGAGCAGGAAGTAGTTGAGACCGCCCACAATACCTCGGAAATTGTTTCTGAGAGCGAATCAGAATATGTGGGGGAATCTCCGGTATGCAAAGAGAAGCCGAGATTCGTCGTTCCAGTGATACAGAACAAGATCTCGAGCAAAAACTCTGTCGTTGAAGTCAAGACGGAGTCAAGCGTAGCTCAGAACACCAACAGACCATCGATCAAGTCCGAAACCAGCACAACAGCTGCTGAAGCGGTCAGTGCCAGCGTGAAATTCTCACCAAAATCCAGCAAGAAACCCGCGCCTGCAGAGCTTATCCGCCATGAGAGCTCTGAAGAGAGACGTCGTCGCGAGGATATGGAAGAGATTGATCGGGAAGCCCAACGACTGCGAATGCAAGCGAAATTGTCGGCCAAAAAGCGCATTGAAGCTGCAAAAGCCAGTACCCTCTTCTGGGCTAAACGGGAGCAAGCTAAACTGCACTTGGACGATGAGAGCACCGCGGCGGTACCTGCAGTTCTACCAGGATCAGAATCAACAGTCTCCAGCGAAAGCTCTCACAGTGCAACATCAGTCCGATTCGCCGATTCGTTGACAAGCAACGCCAGCTCTGATCATGCAGACCCCAACGAAGTTGCTTCATCTTCTCACGAGATTCCTCACCATCATGGTGTGGCACCGTCGACTACCGCGGTGGACTCTCAAACAGCAACCAAGACGTCGACCGAGTCAGCAAAACCTAAAGGGGGAGACTCGATCGCTTCAGTCCATCTCCCAGCAAAAAGCTACAGCAATCCCCTTACAGATTCGCAGACCAGCTTAACTTCAAAGGCAAGCAGCTCATCTATCAAGGTTGATGTTGGGTCGAAAGCGACTGATTCGTCATCGGCTACCCAGGAGACAACGGTGCAGCCAGGATTAACCCAGCATACAGATTCATCTGTCGACCAGCAACGGAGCTCGCGAGCTACTTCAATCCGTCACCCAGATGAATCATCGAGTTCTCAGTCTGCTGCAGCTGATCATGCCACCAAACCGTCTGCCAGTCAACCGTCCATTCCGTCAGTGGCCCCGGTATCCAGTGCTCGTAAACCAGCCAATCTTGTGAGTGGTCTTCACTCACTCACCTCTCTTTTGGAAAAGGATCAGGCCAACAGTTCTACAAACCACCGCTCCAATGCTGCATCCTCGACCCGAAGTGCTCCTGTTGTTAGCGCCTTGAAACAGGCAGAGAGAATACGATTGCTCGAACAGAAAAAGCAGCTTGAGAAAGCCAAGCGAAAGGAAGAGCTTGTCAAGAAGTATGAGACAAAGCGTCGACTCGACGAGGAGAGGATCAAACAGAAGCTGCAGGAGAAAGAAGCCAGAATGAAACGGGACCAAGAGGCTCGCAAGAAGCATCATCATCAGGTGGCATCTACTGCAAATGCAACGAGCAGTCATGAGAGGAAAAAAACTGTTGCGGTTGCTGCAGCAGGCAACTCTGTGGCAAAATCTTCAGCACGACCAGCCCAAAACCAAGACTCTGCAAACTACGTGATCTCAGATAATGAGGAGTCGAGGTGAGCTTCTTGTGTTCTTTGCTCTGTTGTGTTGAAAGGTAGATATGCTCATCATCGTTTGATCCCACATAGTGACAGTGACTCAGACGAAGATTCGGGCAAGAATATCCCGGCATGGGCTCAAAAGGAGAATCTGAAGAAGACGCTCGATGTGCAGTTTGGCGAGAATGCCATCGATCCGACGCCCGCAATCTTTCCCGACTTTGTTGCCAGTTGCGATCTGGAAGCCATTTTCCACACGAATGACCCAAAGAAAAAGAAAAAATACGCCAAGCGCACGAGTTCGGCCAACTGGATGCCTGACCGACCGACTGCTCGGGAGCGAGCCATGTACAAGCGAGAAATGGGGTTCACGTCGATGAATCGTCAATCCCAGTTTGGGAAGCGAACAAGCACTACCCATCGCTCCAGTACTAATGGCTTTGCGTCGAATCGTTAGTGTTACTTAGGTCGTGTCGTCACTGCAAAAGGTTTTGTGACGGTCTGATTGGTGATTTGTTTATTTAATGACGAAAATGGAGTGAAAAGGCAGTGACCATAAACATCCATTCAACATTACAAGAGGAGGTTGAGGCGTCTCAGGCGTCTCAGGCGGCTTCGTGGACTCGTGGACGATGAGAGGTACGATTTGGACTCGGCACGCACCGGCGAGTCTGGAATAGCTTGCTCTTCTTGGAGCTCAGTATGGCTTCTTCGAGCAGACGATTGTCAAAGGAGAACGTGGACATGCTGCGACTGTCGCGGAAGTTTTCGTCGAGACTGCTGTTGAAGCTCCGCGATCGGCGAAAGCGCATTTGTTCTTCCATGGTGGGCACACTGCCAATAGACGACGAGAACGAGTCCTTGACTCCATCAGTGGTGGGTGTGTGAACGCGTGTGAAGCGATTGCTTTGACTGGGGGTGGGAGAGCGAGTTGGTGGTGCAGTCGCGGCTGTGGACGAAGATGCGGATGCGACAGGTGTTGTTGTCTGAGCAGGCTTTGCTTCGCAGGCCCGGGTGAACCACTTGAAGTCGCCACTGAAGTAGACTCGCAAGAGGTTTTTTTCTTCTTTGAGGATGTTGTGCACATTTTGTGCCAGTGTCTCGGCCGTCTTTTGGATCTTTTTGCCATCGTCGCGCTGCTTCGTGTCGAGGATGACGACGCATCCGATGGGCGGCGTTTTATTGTTGAGACCGCGTTGCGAAGAAATACTGGTAGTGTTCTTGGTCGTTGAGTTGCCGACACCAAAGATGGGCGCGGCGCCGAAGAACTGATACGTGTTGGAAGACGACGATCCTGCTGCGGACGACTCACTTCGTTTGCGATGGTTGTTCTTGGAGAGACTGAACGATCGCTTCAACTCGACGGTTCGTGAGCAAATGGCAAAGAACGACTTGCTGCTCAAGACCGCCGAGCTGACTCCTTGACATGCCAGGAGCCAGAAATAATTCTTGTCAATCAAGACGATGGCGCTGCTTTTGCAGTCGAGGTAGTCACAAAGCAGCAAGCACACGGATCGAAGCTTTTGGTTTTGTTCCTGACTCAGAGCGACTCGAAGTGGCAGCTCAGCTTTCACTTTGGCGGTTGTGGATGGTGAAGGTGCCCGAGAGGACCGTGACGGTGTGTTTGGAGCCGACTGGGATGGCGATCGTGAGGTTGCCGTCGTCGCGATACGTTTCAACGCTTGCTGAAAAGATGGTGATGGCGAGGGCAAGTCCTCTCCAGCTTCGGTGGATGCCGGGAACGAAGTGGAACGAGGACGATGACCATTTCGCGCGTCAGCAGAAACGAAAGTAGAAAAACTCTCAACCATTGAGTGACGCGTGAGCAAGCGAATGCACTTGGCGCAGGTGTAGGCAAGATCGATCCCCGCAAGTGGTACTTCCACAAGGCAGAACACTAAGCAACGTCTACAGCAAATGTCGCCGCACTGTGCCCACATTCATTCAACAGCAGCAAGGTGAGGGTCCTGTCGAACTTCAACACAAAGACAAAGACGAAGGAGCTGGCTTACCACTCGACAATGGTGTTTTCGTCGAATGAGATTGAATTTGCGCGTGCAAATGCCGCAGTGGCTGCAGGAATCGTCCTGTTTCCACTTGGAAATGGAGATTCCACGCCAGACTTTGGTGCCATAACGAGCATACGCGTCGTGAAGCGGATGAAAGGGCAATTCAAGCTCCATGTCGGTGCCAAAGATTGCTTCCAGTTGGCTCGTGATATGGTTTGGACTCGGTGTTGAAGCCGTTACCGAGAAGGTTGCTTTGGAAGCAGGCGCCAATTGCAGGAATGCCATGACGCGCACACAACACGCGCGATGCGTACAAATGCGGGAAGTGGCGCTGTCGCGTGTTTCAGTGAAAGGAAACCTGGCTCATGCGACGTTGCGAGCCCAACTGGTCAGCGCGCGAGAACAACGTGTGAGCGAAACGGGGATCCACTCCCAAAAGGATCAAACCAAGGCGAAGATCGGCGAATGAAGATGCAGTTGGTGACTATGGGGCCAAGTCATGAAGCCACAAGCCATGTTGAGCGAACAAGAATAGCCCCAATAGCCAAAAGGGCTGTCAAAGTCAAGTCAGCGGCATGTTGGGCTTCCATTTTTGTCCCAGAGTTTTCTGCTCCAGCCAGGTACTTCTCTACCTACACCAGCCCCAAGCGGTGGAGGTCAACCTCACGAGCAGTGAGCCGTTGCAACCAACGTTTCGTCCGATGTCTTGATGGCAGTCTGATGGGCACGCGACGATTCTATTCGTGCAAAAGCGTATTTGTAGGGATCCAATGTGCATTGTGAGGCCGTTTCAGACTACGAGCTGCTTTGATTCTTTTGGGTCGGTGTGGTGAATGTCTCTTCACGACAGGATTCCAGCATGGAAGAACGAGTGGAAGAAGAACAACGAGTGAGTGGCGACGACGACTCCGGGACGAAATCGATTCGTTCTTTTAAGGGGTCTTGCGAGTACGTCGAAGTGGAATCGCTTTCACGACTGGTTCTCTTGGAAGACCAAGAGTTTCTGTTTCGGGTGAGCCCAGCAGAAGTGCGTTTTGACAAGTGGAGTCAGAACTCCAAGGTGCGTCGGGTTGCTTGTTGAACGATGAAATGGCTGGGCACAAGTGTGACTCTAGGTTGGTGCTTTGACTGTCAGGTTGTCAGTGTCCGGGTCGAGTTGATAAGCTTTTGCAGCGATCCACGCGCTAAACCAAGTTCATCGGCTTCACCGTGTCGTTCACGAGAGTGTCTTCTTCCTGTGATCATCACACCACCGTTCACCAAGCGATTTCGTTGCGTCGCCGGGCGCAGCTTTGCCAAGAACCCATTCATGATCGCGCTTGTCCCAAACGATCCCGTCGCGTTGGAGTACCAAGTGGAGTTTATGCGACCGCAAGCAAGCGACAGCGATTTTCTCTGGGACAACTTTCAGGATCAACTCGTGTTTCAGACGCGGCTGGAAAAGTTTTCCCTGATGCTGAAAGCGAGCAAACATGGAGCAGTGCGAGATCACCAAGACAGCAGCTTTTATCCATCGTTGCTATGTGAAGTCAAGGCACCAGCGCTCAAGTTGTTCGATCTGATCGAGAAACAAGCGAGAGACGACACTGTGGCAACCAGTTCGGCTTCGTCGCGTGGCACCACCCCGACGGGGCATGGTCGACGAGAGATCTTACAACCTCTTGTTGGCAAGACGGTTGCAAATCCAATGACCTCGTTGGTTCCTCCAGATGCTGAGCGGAAGAAGACGCCCATGCAATTGGAACCGCTTATTCCCAAGTGCCCGAAAGAAACAAAGCCGGAAGATCTTCAAATGAATTCCTCGGAAGCTCAAGCAGTTGTCTTGCGAATGCGAGCGAGATTCAAGTCCACTCAGAACAAGAGTCCCGTGAAAGAGCCCACGCCAGAGAGCAAAAGCGAAGAGAACTGCGCTGAGCTTGACGAGTTCAACCAGCTGGTGGCGCATGCCAAGCAGCAAGTTGCTCAACAAGTCAGTGACGCCCACAACGAATTGGCGTACTATCGAGCTCTTTCGCAGCCGCGTCAACAAGATGCCGAGTCGCCCACCGACTTGAGTCCCAGAACGAACAATCAGGCAGAGCTGACCGAGTCAGTGTCGAAGCCACCTTCGTCAACTCCCGCTGTCAGATTGTCACGGCAATCGCTTCGAGGCCAAGAAGGCTCATCGTCAAAAGGTTCTCTGGCCCCGATTCCTGCCAAGCCAATGAGCGGTAAAGACGAGGATCCCGCGATTCCATGTCGTCCTCCGCCGCGAATACGAGCAAGTTCGTCCAAGTCCAAGAGGATTTCATTGGCGTCCAAGCGACAGCAACTCGCTCAGCAAAAAGCAGATGGAAGCTCTTCAGAAGAAGAAATCGAGAACGATGCGCCTCCAGTTTATGACGAAATGTGTGGTGGAATGAACGAGTTGGAGGACTGCGAGGAAGAGGACTTTGCCGTGAATGTAGTAGACGGATGGCAAAAGTGATGGAACAAGACCACTCACCCCCCTTTTCCTGTTCTGGTAGCGTTTCACCATGTGTGGTCACTCACGATCCAATACGAGTCATTGACTTCTCTACCTCTAATGCGAAAGAATTCAAACTGGGCATGGGAGGCATTGAACACGTGCAGGCGGCCGTATCCATACTCCAATTGCGCGTTCGCACTCCATGGGATGTTGGCTTTGAACCTGGTGTCGTCCAGTTCCGCGCCTGCCGATCCGATCATAAAGTGCACCGGCCCCAGCGCTTTGACCACTTCCATGCCATCCAACACGACTTTCTCGGAACGACACTGCTCCTGCAACACGGGGCAAGTGCGTTCGTATGAGTGGTAATGGCCCGAAAACACCGCGTCAACGTGATGCTTTTGCAGCAGCGGTTCTAGTTCGCGTCGAATCATCTCCGAGACCTGCCAGTCGGGTCGAAAATCCTGCGAGCAATACATGGCACGGTGCAGATACAAAAACACCCACGGCGTCTTGGTGCGATCCACGTTCGTGAGATCTTTCTCGAGCCACTGGTACATGGGGGAGCCCCCGGTGAAGTTGTGCTCGCTGCTGATCACGACGTGGTGCGCGATGCCCACGTCCACGCTGTACCAGAACACTTTGTTGCCATTGTCAGGCATGTGAAAGCGCTTGACGGTCGGTACGCCGCATTCGCCATTCGAGTCCTTGCGGTAGTTGCCACCGACAGGGTGCCACCCGTTGGTGGTGCCCGCGCCGGACAAGTCATGGCTGCCTCCTTCCAGGTAGTCGTACTCGTGGTTGCCAACGGCTACCATGTACGGAATCTGTGAGGCCACGGGCTCAATCACGGCGCCGAATTGGTCCCATTGGTACGTGCGACCTCTTGCGTACGACAAGTCACCCACATGGAACAACGCGAGGTACTCAAAAGTTCCGTCCAGGATGTCCGCCTCGATCAGGTCCATCGTGGTATCGGATTTCGTCGGGTGGGATACTCCTTTGAGGAATGTCTGCGGGTTCTTCACTTGCGCCAGTTGTGCGCGGAGGTCGTCGGGAAGATCGGGGTCTTTTTCCATTAGAATCGACGGCCCTAAGTCTCCAAACACGATAAAACTCTGCGGTTTGCTGGCGTCTGTGGCCTTTGGGTCTTGTGGCAACCTGGTGCCCAACGGAGGCATCTTGAACTGAAACACGTCACTCCAAATGCCGTTGCTGCTGCCAACTTTGTAGAAATAGGTCTGCCCGGCGTGCAATTCAGTGAGCACTGCGTCGTGCAGATACCCCGGATGGCGATACCAACTAGCGTTTTTGGACGTGGCGTTGGCACTGCAGAGATCGCTGGCCTTGTAGCTGTCCGTGTCGGCTAACGCTTGGGTCGTGAGGTTGTTGCTGTCCGTGCCATACAACACTTGGGGCTCACTCACTTTGCCACTGGTCCACATGACGCGCATCTCGGTGGTTCTTCCGGTCAGCGCGAGATGCACCTGCAGTGGTTGGGTCACTCCTTTGGCCATTTCCACGTGGGGCGAACTGGCCAGCACCTCGTATCTGAGCGGCGAGATGTAGTGGATGTATCGAAACTGGTACGCGCACCGCATGTTGACCAACGGCCCAAAGGCCACTTTTCCCTCAGAGGCATCCAACGTCGGCAGCAGTGAGTAGTCAAAGAAGTCGTGGTCTGGAGTCGAGGAAAACGCTTCTTTGTCTTCTTCGTCCACGGGGTACACGGCGATAAAGTCTTTCGGCTCGGGCATGACGCCAGGTCCGAGATCGTATTGCACTTCGACCCAATCCATGTGATCAATGACGGTGGAGCTGACCTGGAAGCTAGCCAACGGTCTGCTGGCGTTGATGGCACGTTGGAAGCTGCAGCTCTGGTTGAACTTTTCGCACTCGTGGAACAAGCGATGGAACATCCAGGCGCCGCCACTGTGCCACGGGAAATGGGTCAAAAAGTACTCTTTCGAGTACAAGACCACGTCGTCACTGGTGCTGCTGGCACTGGTGTCTTGTGCTGGCTCGGAGCTGTCCGGATCAGTTGGAGCTGGTGTCGCTGTGGGCCCAAGCGTCTGGGTAGAAGCTACGGCGGGCGGAGCTGTCGCGTCATTAACGAGCGCTGTGGCGCCAAACGCGACGGAAAAGCAAAGCCACGCGAGCAATCCACAGCGCCGATGACTCATTTTCCTTCTGGGTGAGCGAGCGGGCGACCAAAAGACTTTCGCTTGGAGTGTGCTGGAGCAGTGCTGCTGTGTTGCTTGGGGAAACCCCACTAAACCAACTGCCAAATGGCAAGATCAGACTGGGAGGCACCGCCAATGTGGGTTTCTGGCTTCTGATTGGCTCGTGGACGAAATGCGACACGATGATTGGCTGAAATTGGGACTTGACGCGGTTTGCTTGGTTGGCTATTGGCGAAACAATAATGAAGGAAGAGAATGTGATCCACGATGGCGACACGGTCGTGTGCAAGACCAGCGATGGCCGCATGTTCTTCCAACTGGTCAACAAAGACACGTGGGTTGTATTATCAACTTGTTCGCTCTCAACTACATACCCGTTCTCTGGCGATGAAGGAAAGCTGACCGCTGTTTGCTGTCGAACCATTGCGCTAGGACCATTCGCGTCGGCAAGAAGCTCGTGGGGCTCAAACCAGTCATTGGCGCTTGTTATGGGTAGGAAACAACCAACGACCTAGTCTCATCCACAGCTGATGGTTCGCTTTGTCTCGGGGCTGACTGTCCCTCGATGACACTGTAGTTCCATCTTTGAGATGCAGGGCAAAGCACTGGTCAAGGTGACGGGCGGCCTCTTTCCTGATCCCGTCGCACCAGGTCTGTCTGCTTGTCATCCATGAACCGCCTTGCTTCTTCCTGTATGCTTGACAAATGGCGCACTGACACCGTTGACCAACGCCGTATTAGAAACGGGCGACATCGAAGTGCCGTCCACCGACAATCGCAGTTATACCGACACCAACACTGCGCAAAAGCTCGATGCCGAAGCCATCGAAGAGCTTCGCGCCAGTGGCAAATCCGGCAAAGAGATCATCGATGCCTTGGTGCAAAACTCGGAGACTTGGGACACCAAAACCGAGTTCTCCAAGCAGAAATACCTCAAGAAAAAACAGCAAAAGTACATGCCCCGCGTGCGCTTTCTCAAGTGCACCGCTGGCTCCTTGTGTCAGACCTATCGACTCAAGAATCCGTCCAAAATCTGCAACATACGAGAGGACTCGCTTGCCCAATTGCTCTCGTACGCCAACATCCACGCCGGGGCGCAAGTGCTGGTGGCCGACACCTGCATGGGACTGCTCACGGGCGCCATTGCCGAACGAATGCGCGGCTATGGACGCATTCTCCATGGCTTTGACGGCCAGCAAGCAGCGGTAGACATTGTGCGTCGCTTCAATTTCGGTGAGTGACATGAGATCTCTTGCCGAGCGGGAGTCGATGGGTCGGTCTCATTGGGTCGCCTCTTCAGATCGACAAGTGCTCCAGTCGATCCATTATTTCCCGTTCAAGCATGTCGCGTTGCTCTCACAGGTCGGTCAAGTCGCTGACGGCATCAAAGGCGATGACACTGACTCACTTGGCTGTGCAGAGCGAAGAAGAGCTCGCGAAAGAGGGCGTCGATGAGGTTGTCAACACCTCCAAAGATGATGTTTCGGCCGAGGAAAAGCGTCGACTAGCCGAAGAGCGCGCAGCGTCGTACACCGAAGCGCAACGCAAGAAATACGAAGCCAAAAAAGCCAAACGCTTGCAAAACAAGCTGCCCAAGCAGACGCCCGCGACCATCCGTCAATGGCTTCGTGACGGCAGTGACAGTCTGGTCATTGCGAGCCATTTCGATCCCAGCCAGATGCTATTGAAGCTGCTGCCGTTGCTAGGGGTCTCCAAGCCGTTTGCCGTGTACTGCGAGTACCTTGAGCCATTGACCAAAGCATTTGAAATGCTTCAGCAAATGGAGGCCATCATTGATCTCCAATTGAACGAGACCTGGACGCGCGAGTTCCAGGTGCTGCCTGGACGTACCCATCCCGAGATGAACATGAGTGCATGCAGTGGGTATCTGTTGTCGGGCATCAAGATCGATCACTCGCTCGCCATGCGACCAATGGAAAGTGCGGGAAGAGACGAAGAACCAGCCATGAAACGACGCAAAACTAAGGACAATTGAGCGAGAAAGCAACCCATTCGCAAAGAGCCCAGGGCATCCTTGGATGACCAACCAGCTTAGCTCATCTGTGGCTCATAGTACATCTTCCTCTGGCTTTGATACGGAAACGACGTGGGTGGGTTTGTCAAACGGGTCGTCGTCATAGAGCTTTTTTTTTCAATCCCTAATACATTAGTATTTGATGTTTCTATGCGAACGGGTCGGGTCAGGTCGGGTCGGGTTGGCACCTACTACCAAGCATGAGAGACCCGCAGTCTCCCGAGTGTTCTTGCCACCACCCAGCATGGGCAAGAAGAAAAGCGGCGGCGGCAAGTCCAAAGCCGACAAAGAGCTGAGCAAAGCACAGCGTATTGAAGCCAAAAAGGCCAAACAGCAAGCCAAAGGATTGAAAAAAGAGCGTAAGCAACAGGAAGAAGAAGACATCGAGTTGATTCTTCAAGAATTCCTCAAAAAAGATGCTGAAAAGACCCAAATCACCATCGAAAGTTGCCCCCAACCCACGCCACGGGCCAATTTCTCCATGAGTCTGCTGCCAAGCGGCAATGAAATGGCATTGTTTGGTGGCGAATACTTTGACGGCGAAGTGAACTCGTGTTTCAACGACTTGTTCAAGTGGAACTTGGACACCAACGAGTGGAAAAGCATCTCGTCGCCCAATTCGCCGCCGCCACGTTGCAGCCACCAGAGCGCGGTTTACCGCGATCATCTCTACGTGTTTGGTGGCGAATTCGCGACAGCCGACCAATTTCATCACTATCGCGTGAGTTTTCGATCGTTTGGCATGCTCTGGGCTTGATGAAGCGGGGGAGGGGAGCTGATAGCTGCGCGCGTTGGTTTGTGATAGGATTTCTGGCGACTTGACCTCAAAACCAACGCATGGGAAGCCCTAGACGAACGCGGCGGACCTTCACCACGAAGTGGCCATCGCATGGTGGTCTGGCGCAACTATCTGATCGTGTTTGGCGGCTTTTACGAAGCAGCTCGTGAGACCAAGTGAGTGGGATGCCCGTTCTCTTTTATCCTATCCTATCCTATCCTATCCTATCCTATCCTACTGCACCCCACTGACGCCAAGACTCTTGATGGATGGGTAGATGGTTCAACGACTTGTTCATTTACAATTTTGCCGAGATGAAGTGGAGAAAAGTGACGTACCCACTGCTCAAACAAGTGCCGGCACCGCGAAGTGGTTGCCAATTGGCGGTGCATCCGTCCAAAGACACTTTGTTTTTGTATGGTGGCTACGCCAAAGTGAAGAACGTTGGTGAGAAATCGGAAGGCAAAGTGTACTCGGACCTGTGGGCACTGCAATTGGCGCCGATCCTCAAGCGCCAGGATCCTGTGTGGGAAAAGCTCTCGAAAAAAGGCCAAGCGCCAAGTCCGCGCGGTGGCGCCGCCGTGACCGTGCACAAAAACCGGCTGATCTTGTTTGGTGGCGTGTTTGACGAAGAAGGACGTCGCCACACGCTGCAGAGTACGTTCTACAACGATCTGTTTGTGTACGACATGGACCGACGACGCTGGTTTGAGTTCCGCCTACGCGGCAAAAAGTCGGCTGCTGGTGGTAAACGTCGTCGCAAGAAAAAAGTTGGCGGCACAGATGGAGACGACGTCAACGGAGACAACGACGATGGCGACGAGGATGACGAGGAAGAAGACGAAGAAGACGATTTTGAGAAGATGCTGGAGAACCAGTTTGGCTACGTGGACGAAGATGGAAACATTGTGTACATTGAGAATGAAGAAGAAGAAGAAGAGCACAAGGTCCAGGAGAAGCCGGACGAGGCTACCCGTCGAGTGCTTGCGTTAGAGGAAGAAGAAGAGTCCAAGGAAGAAGAGCCCGTGGCGACGACCTCCAAGCCGCTGGCCACGGACGAGATCACAGTGGAGGTTGACTCCACCAAGGACGAGGCACAAGAACAAGTCAACGAAGCACGTGCATTGAAGCCGATTAAGGCGCCGAGCCCGCGTATTAACCCGGCGCTTTTGATTCGCAATAGCACGCTGTATGTGTACGGAGGGGTCGTGGAAGATGGCGACCGCGAGATCACGTTGGATGACTGTTGGAGTCTGGACCTCAAGAAACTGGAAGAATGGGTCGAAGTGCTTCCTGGTACCATGGCCGAACAACAATGGAAAGGAGACATGAGCGACACGGAAGAAGAGTCGGACGATGACGACGACGACGAAGAGGATGAGTTCACCGAGTACAAGGGCGACATCGAGTTGGAAGAAGCCGAGCGAGACATGGACGGCGAAGAAGCAGAAGGCGCCACTGGCGATGCCGTCGGCAAAGCGATTGAGATCTTGGAAGATGGTAGCGTCAAGACCAAGGACAAGAGGAAGTCCAAGAAGAAGAAAGACAGGTGAGAGTAGATACAGACAAACTTGTGCCAACACACCCAGCTCACCACCGGAGATGCTCACGACCCGTTGGTAAACCAGACGATCCATCCGACAAGAGATTGAAAAGTTGCAGGAACAGTTGCAACTGTCCGACATCAACCGAACACCTCAAGTGAACGAGAACTTGCGCGACTTCTTTGCCAGAACCGCGGATTACTGGGCCCAACAGGTGCGTAGATATCACTGACCCAGGCTCATGTGGATCCACGCGGAAGATCTCTGACTGACTGCCTCATTAAACAGATTGCTGAGCGACCAGATACGATCGAGCGTCAGCTGTCGATAAAAGAGATGAAACGCGAAGGATTTTCACTGGCCGAAGAGCGCTACAACGAGTTGCTGCCGGGTGCGTCTTCCACGTTTTTGTGTGCTTGTTTACCTGTCGATTTGCTCATCAAATGTGTGTTGTGTTTGCCGCAGTGCTGGAGAAGCTCAACGCTTTAGAATTAGAACAAAAGCAGATGGAGGAAGAGGCGCAGCTCAAGAAAAAAGGATCCAAGGACAAGAAGAGTCGTCGATAGAGCCACTTCGTTTCATTGAGTGTGTTGCCAATCCCATTCAGTTGCTTCGATGGAAAATTCGGTCGAAAAAGCCTGGTTGTTCTGGAATCAGAAAGCGCATTTCTCGCGTTTCACCCAAAAACCGCGCGACGGCGTCTTCAAACGCTTGGGCAGCTTTGTCTACGGGGGACATGATCACGGGCTGGCCCATATTGGACGAAGTGAGCACATTGGGGCTCTCCGGGATGACTCCCATCACTGGCAGACCCAGCATTTCTTCAATGTCCTGTGGAGGTTTTTCAAAAGCCCATCGGTCAGACAGCGGGCGTAACAGGTCACCAAGAGACCACAGTTCAACATCCAACTCACATGCACCGACAGACAATCGTCGCTCTTGACGCGCTTGGCGTCGTATCGATTGATGAGCAATCGCTGTTTGACTTCTTCTCGGTTCTCTTGAGCACGCAGCGATTTGCTGGAGATAAAGCCGATCATTTTGTCCGAGTCGCGACAGGAAGAGATTTCGGGATTGGTGACGATGATGGCGTCATCGGCAAAGTACATGGCATGCCGCGCACCGGACTCGATGCCTGCTGGAGAGTCGCACAGGATGTAATCGAACTGGTTGGAGAGTTCGTTGAGAACGCGCTCGACGCCTTCTTCGGTCAGAGCTTCTTTGTCGCGAGTCTGGCTGGCAGCCAGTAAATACAATGTGTCCAGGCGTTTGTCGCGGATGAGCGCTTGGCTGAGTCGGCAGTTGTGTTCGATGACGTGGATAAAGTCGAAGATCACGCGACGCTCACAGCCCTGTTCAACAGACCACCAGATCATCCACAAGGGTTGCCATCATGAGCTGAGCTGTTCCTGCCATCCGTGTCACCGAAGAGCTCACACCGACAAACCAGATGGAGATCGAGATTGCGCAGGCCAATGTCAAAGTCGATCAGACACGTCTTGAATCCTCGTTGGGCCAAGCCGTAGCCCAGGCTGGCCGTCACCGTGGTCTTGCCAACGCCGCCCTTGCCGGAAGTGACCACGACCACACGCCCAGGACCTTTAGGCATGGGTTTGGACTCGTTCGAGTCGGTGGCAGTCGAAAGGCCACGTGCGCCACCACACCAAAACAAAGAAGAAGACAACTTGCTACAAGCGTCGACGCCTCCAACCAGAAAAGACGACGCGCGCGGCAACGCAACGCGGCGTTCATTTGCCACAACACGACGCCACCAGCTCATCTTTCCGATCAGTTTGACAGTATCCAACGGGTGATATTTGCTGCCGTGGGTACGGTGTACCAGATCGCAGTTACCGATCTGATCACAACCGATACTGGCAAAAAACCCGATAGTCCTATCTGTTATGTTTTGTCGTTAAGAACTGCATCCTCCACGATTTGTTCCAAATCAGTCTTGTCAAAGATGAGCTCTTGGTCGTCATCGTCTTCGTCTTCTTCTGCGTTGGGCTTTTGGCTCTCTTCGAGGCGTTGCATCGCGCGCGTGACGATGTCCTTGAGCAACGTGTCTTCCAATGCGATGTCTGTCATGGTCGGCAACGCAAAACGACTGGCACAATTAACAATTCCATCCGTTAATACCACGTCGGGTCTTTGTTGGCGCCACACTCGCGCCACGAGTCACAAAACGGCAACTCACTTGGCCACATAGCGCACCCACGTGGCGGTTGTTGGGCCCTGAAACCCACTGGCACTTGTCAGGATCTCCAGCACAGTCGTCAATTTCACGCGCTTTGTTGTGGTTCATCATGGTCCCTCGTCAGCCCATCGGTTTCTGCAACTGCTGGCCTCTCATGCCCTTTGCTCACCAACGTACCATTGCATCGAAGAACTCGTCGCCTTCATTCTCTTCACACAGCGCGGTGTAACGATCCAACACAAACGGTAAAAACGTCGACGCCACTTGCACGTGCGGAAGCTCCGAGATGCCGCCAACTGAAACAGCCAGCGAATGGGCGGTGCCAAAACCTGATGAATTGGCCGCCAGACTGCTGTGCAGACTGCCCAACGCGAGCTGCTGGCGCAATTCCACGTTTTTGAGCTGGATTTTGCCCTCTACAACACCAGCAACGTTGATAATCAGCTCAAAACCAACTGGCGCAGAGATCAACAGCCCAATTCGAACCCAATAAAGGCTCAGCAAACGCCGACGCGATGGTCTTGATGCCATCCAGGGCGATTTGATCCGATCTCTCGTCCCCACATCCAGCCAGATACGACTCAACGCATTGACCGAGTGCTGCCAACGCGCCCTGCACCGTCAGATGCAACGGTACACTCAACGATAGCATCGGATCGATTATCACCGCCTGCGCGAGAATGGGTTCTGACGTCAACGAGAACTTGGTCTCTTCTGGTTCATCGAGCACTAGCGCTTCCGTCGAGACTTCAGCTCCGCTTCCTGCGTTTGTGGGCACCAAAAGATGTGGTGCAGCAGGCTGGAAATCGCTCCGTCTCGCCTGATTCTCCTGTCCAAACATCCCACAGGTCGACCAGTTGGTTCAGTTGGCTCTACAATCCATGGAGAGTCAATGGCTCATCCCGACACCTCATTCGCATACCCCGACGTATTCAGCTGCTTCTCCTCCATTGCTCATGATAAACGCAATGGCTCGCGTCATGTCCATCGTGCTGCCACCACCAAACGCCAGCACGCCATTGGCGCCGACCCGGCGAGCTGCTTCCACACCTTCGTCGACGCTCTTGAGCGTGGCGCAATCGCGCTTCAGTGTGTACTCAAACGACGCGATGCCGGCCTGCATTAGCAAAAACTGTGCGTACTGTGCTCGTTGGGCAGCACCGGCATCGCGGTCGCGAACTACCAGCATTTTGTGGATGCCGCTCTGTTGTGCCAATGATCCGACCTGCGTTTGCGCGGTTTTGGCGCCGAAAACCACTCGAAAGGGCTGGTTTTTGCCACTCAGCGAGTTGGTCGGCGCATCAAATTGGAATTTGGAGCGCTCCGTTGACTGGAAACGTCGCGAACACGTTGCCAGCAGCGGTGCAAAGCGTCGTCTCCATGCCGTTTGGGCTGGCATCATGGTTGGGCTGGCGAGCTGGTCCAGCAAGTGAAGCAAGGATAACCGGTGCATAACCGGTTTGACAAAAGAAGCATTTCTGGGACACGACGTGAAAGTGCGACCCCGTCCCATGCATGTCATTTTCGTAGTTGGGTTGTTCTCGAAGGTCGTTGAAGCTCACAACGAAAGCAGCAACAAGAGACGCAGACAGCTAGAAAGACATGTCAAGCAGCAACAGCAGCGGGGGGATCTATGCCAAATGGATCTCGTGGAAAGGACTGATGTTGCAGAGCGCAGTGTATGTGCTCTTGATGGCCATCGTGGAAGCCATCGGACGTGTCAACGCCGGCAACTTGCTGTCGAGTTCCCGACAAATGCGCGTGGTGCCCAGCATCCTGGCGGTGCTGGCGATGCTAGCCGGGTTCTTCGTGTGCTTTTACGGCTACAAATGGTTTCGGCCAACCGTGTTTTTCGGCGCGTTTGTGACCGGTGGATTGATTCTGGCGCTGGCGTTTGAACTGATCTTTGGCAGCTTTGCGTGGATTGGCTTGGTCTCGTGGATCCTCTTCCTCGTGGGCGGGTTTTTCTCGGGGTGTGTAGTGCTCTGGATCTACGCATTGGGGGTCACGCTGGTTGGCGCAGGTGCGGGAATCATCCTGGGCTTTGTCATGAATGCTTCCGTCGGGTACCTCATCATTCCGTCAACACCAGATGTCATGCTGGTCGTTTTCGTGGTGGTGTTTGCCGTCGCCGGGGCGTATGCGGCGTGGTTTTTCGAGAAACCCGTTTTGATCGTGGCTACGAGCTTTGTTGGCGCTCAAGCTGTGATGTGGGGCCTTGGGTACTTTGCAGGAGGTTACCCAAGTGGGGCTGACTTGGAGTACTATCGTCGGCCCAATGGGCATGGCGGTTGGCACTATGACATCCCAAATGCGTGGTGGGGCTACTTGGGTGGAAGTGTGGCACTGTTTTTGTTGGGAGTGTATGTGCAATTTTTCAGGACCGCCAGAGGTATTCGTCGTCGCCCCAAGCCAAACCCGGAAGAGCATGTGGAGCCTCCAGCTGGGTACTCGAGCACTCATACACCCCACCAGACCACCCATTCAAGTGATGTGCAGGTGTGAGCTCGAAGTAAAGCGCTAATCAAAGCGTTGAATGTCTGGAGCCAATGAGCAGCTCAGTTGGAAACGAGGAGTTTTTTTAACGTAGGAAACGAATAGGATGCCGCCGTTGTTTGTTTTCTTTCTGGGTTATTTTTCTCATATTCCCTTTGGTGGCGCGCAACGGACGGAACCTCGTCCCATTCCCACCCAACGGTCGTATTCATTCTCTAACTCGACTTGAACATGCCGAGCAATCTGCTGGTCACGATGACGGTGGCGATGGTGACGATGCCTGCTCTTGAAGCTACGTCCAAAGGATACCCGAATGAGTTGCTCGCGAGTTCACGAGAGCTGCGTGTGATGCCAGGCATCATCTCGGTGGTAGCCATGATCACCGGCTTGGCCATGATGCTGGTTGGGTATCGATGGATTCGCTGCGCACAATGTTTGAGTGGATTCATCATTGGCGGTCTTGTGGTGGCATTGTGCTTCGAGTTCACGTATGGACGTGTGGAGTGGATCGGCATGGTCACTTGGGTCTGCTTTATGGTATATGGCGGCATGATGGGGCTCATTGTTTTCGTTGCGGGCACCTATTGGTTTGGAGCGTTGATGGTGGGTGTGGCCGCTGGGTTGCTTGGTGGGTTTGTGACCAATGCTTCCCTTGGGTTTCTTGTGATACCAGATCAACCGGATGCATTTCTGATCATTTTGATGGTGCTCTTTGGTGCAACTGGCGCCATGATGACTTGGATTCTGCAAAAACCAGCAATGCTGGTGGCCATCAGTTTCATCGGCGCTCAGATGCTCATTTGGGCGCTCGGATATTTGGCCGGCGGGTACGTGAGTGGCGCGGATCTGGAGTATTATCGCCATCGAGCGGATAATCGAAATGGCTGGCACTACGAGATCCCAACAGTCTGGTGGGCGTATCTGAGCGCAAGTCTGGGGTTGACCGCAGCAGGCTTTGCGGTGCAACACCTCAAGACGGCCAAGGGCATCTGCCATCGCGACGCCTGTAGCAGCACTAGTCCAGGATCCAACACGTCGTCTACTTGCGGCGGAGACGAAATGGTAGCTCCATGACGAACTGCATGTCGTAGCGTTTTAGGCTGGTCCATCGGTTGGATCAACATGGTCGATCTTGAAAGGTTGCATAGTGTGGCAAGAGTGTGGTGCGTGTCCTTTCGCGTCCCGGGTTCTCTGCTCTTCGGAAATGGACGGTGGTTCGTTGGGTACTTTGTTTGTGTGTGGTCAAGTGAGTGCAGCGCAATGGATCGTTTGTGAGCAACTGCTGGGGCGCAAGATCCGCGGCATTTTTGGCAACTTTAACCACTCGGTCTGCGTCGCCGACAACTGGGAGCTCCACTGGTGGAAGCACTTGGTGCAGAGCCAACTGGAACCTTCCCACGACCATGAAGCTGACGACACCACAGCACAAACCAAAGAACTCGGAGAACAGCATACCATTTCCACAGCGCTTGAAGGAGTACGCATTCATCAAGTAGCGTTTGGCAAAGCCCACGCGCTCGCTTTGTCGCTGGATGGAGAAATCTTCTCGTGGGGCACCCGTGAGGCCGTCATGCAGGGCGACCTGGCCCAGTCGGGGCTCTTTCAGAAGAAACGTCCCGCTTCCAACTCCAACAACCAGCCAGAAGAGCTACATGGCTCGTCACCACCTTCTTCGTCCTCCACGACCTTGGAAAAGCCCGAAGCCACGGCCACAGAGATCAACGCTTCAGTCGATCGGCAAGAAGCCGGAACGCCTGGCATGCCGGTGCTTCGCGGCGGCAGCAGCGACTCGACAAATTTTGTGGCACCAAAACGCGTGCTCTGCGCCAAAGACTTGTTCTTTTGCAAAATTGCCGCTGGGGATTTCCATTGCGCCGCCATCAACAGCAAAAACGAGTTGTACACTTGGGGACGCAACCTCGACGTGCAGTTGGGTCATTCGTTGCGCAAACTCTCGACAGAACAAGCCCAGTTGCAGTGCGGAATCTACGCCACGCCGCGGTTTGTGCCGTTCTTTTTGCACCAAAAAGTCGTCGACGTCGCGTGTGGTGAGAACTCCACCGTGGTCTTGCTGGATAGTGGCGAACTCTACGGCTTTGGCGTCAAGTCCACACGCGATGCAAGCGGCAAAGCACCCCACAAGTTGATGGACAAAGCGCTCGATGGCACCAAGTTTGTTGCTGTGGCATGTGGGGAATGCCATTCGCTGGCACTGTCTAGCAGTGGCGTTGTCTACGCCTGGGGGCTCAATGTCTACGGCCAGCTCGGCATCGGCCAGTCCAAGAGTGTAGCAATGCCCCAGCCGCTAGAGTTCCAGCCATCGACCACCGTGGTGGCGCGAATCTTTGCGAGCGGCAACTACTCGGCGGCAATTTCCACCAACGGCGAGCTGTTCACATGGGGCAACGGCGCCTACGGCAAACTAGGCCACGAGACATCTGCTAAAGACTGTGCCGATGATTCCACTGCTGGCGACAAGAAATGGTGTGCCACCAGTTGCGAATGGACTCCAAGACGCGTCGAGCGACTCGAGAACGTCTTTGTGTCAGTGGTCGCATGCGAAAAGCGCAATTTACTGGCGTTTGCTCCAAGCTTTGTCCAGGCCATCAGCCCGCAATGCGGCGATTTGAATGGCAACTACCCGTTGCGTATCTCCGGATCGGGCTTTTGGCCCAGCGAAGAGATCACCGTGCGGTTTGTTCCGCTCAACGAAGGATGTCTGGCACGTGGTGCCATCGGCACTTTTGACGAGAAAAGCCAACAAATCGTCTGCAGCGTGCCAAAGTTTGTGCAACCGGGCGAGTTTGCAGTCGAAGTCGCCATGAACGGCAAGAATTTCACGTCCAACGGCCACATGTTTGAAGCCTTTTGCGCACCGCGCGCGGTGCTGGTGTCGTTGAGAGAAGCGCGCGCGTGTGGCAACGAACCTGGAAGCATCAAACTCATCGGCAGCTTTCCGGTTTCGTGTCGTAAGCCGTTGATTCGCTTTGTGCCAATTGACGAAACTTCGACCACTTTTAAACAACCGCTGGGGATCACCCAGGCAGAGCTGACCGTCGACGACAAGCTCACCCATGACGGAGAGCACCAAGGGTTTGTCAAATTCCAGACGCCACCGTTGCGAATCGACCAGCTGACGCCCTGCACGCTCGAGATCTCGTTCAACGATGGGGTGCAGTTTGTTCCGGTAGACATTCGCTTGAAGGGCGGCGCCACCGACCCCAAAACCCAACGGACGGGCGTGAACGTGGCCGACAGCGCCAGGTCGCTTGGTGGCGTGCCCCACGTGGTGCTGGTGCACGACGCGCAAGTTGCGGCCATCGTGCCCAACAGCTTTTTGTTGAACGCGCTGCCGCTTTCAGTGTGCGTTAAAGTACGCGATCTTTTCGATCTGGGGCCAGGAACGGTAAGCGTGGGGCTTCGTTACACGCACCAGGTCAAGAACAAGACCTTTGGGGTCGCCGAGACTGCATTGCAGTATGAAAGGCTCTCGAATGACTCGCTCAGTTGTGTGATTCCACCACTCGACCAGTGGCAATACACCCCGCAAGTCGAAGGCGATGACGACTACGATCTATTGGTGCAGAGCGACACACCATGGTTTCGACAGCTGGGTCTGACGTGGTTTGAAGCCCAAGTGCAGCTGAGTCTGAATGGTGGCAAGCGCTTACTTCCGTGCGCGGGCCACAGCTTGTTTGGATTCTGCCAGGGAACGCTGACGAGTGCGACGCCCAATTGCGGGCCGCTAGAAGGAGGCACCAAGGTCGAGATCGCGTCCAACTTTTTCAACTTCGATTCGGACGACGTCGTGGTGAGCGTTCACTGGAAAGACAAATGCCATTTGCTGCCGGCATCGTGTCGAATGGCAGCTGATGGAAGCAGCCGGGTCGTCCACGTCGAACTGCCGACGCTGCCGTTTCCGAAAAAGCCCCAGGAACACCTCGAGCAGCAGCAACAGCAAACCAATGCGTTGCTTCATCGAGGAAGTGCGCAGCATCTTCCATCAAGTACAACGCCGCCCATGCATCCACACGAGTCCAATCAGGTGCCGACTAGCCGAGAAGAAGTTGAGTTGAGCGTCGCTCTCAACGGCGTGCACTTTGCAGAGAGCACTATCAAGTTTCTGTATTACGGTAAGAGATTCACTGGGGCTTTCACGTTGGTTGGAAGTGGTTAGGATCTGACTTGTGGGTTGATGGTGACCCAGAACCACCAAATCTGGTGGAGCTCTCGGCCCTGGAGGCACTTCCGGGCACCAAATTGGTGCTTAAAGTTGATCGTCTGATTGACACGGGTTTGATTCGTGTCAAACTGACCAACGCCATCACCACGGATCCTGTTGTCTCAGAGGTACTGTGTCTCACGCGACGATGCCAGGTGGGTGCTGACTTGTCTCTTCGGTGCAGATCTTCGCAGTCGAAGTGAACGAACCAGCGCACACGGTCGAATTCGTGGTGCCAACGCTTTCCATCACAACGTCACAACAGTTGCAGGTTGCGTTTTCGCTGAACGGCCAAGAGTTTTCCGACAAAGTGGCAGTCGTCGCGCGAAATCCGTCGGGTGGATCGTTGCCGGCTGCCACCCCAGTGCCAGAAAAGGGCAAAAACACCAAAGCGTCCGTGTCAGTGTCTGCAGCAACGGCATCGGCTGCAGCTGCAGCTGCAGCAGCAGCAGCAGCAGCAACCGCTCTTTCTGCAGCTACGCCGCCCACAGAGGCGACTGCTCCTGCCAAAATCACCTTTCTGTATAAAGTGGTCAGCAACAGCACCGAGAAAGACACTGATAGCCATCCAAACGCTTCGGTGTAAACGATGTATCAACGAGACTGTCACAACGTGAGCTCTTCGGGCGGCTCATCAGTGCTTGATGAGCCATCCATCCACCTGCCATGTTGAACTTGGAAGTTGATACATACAGGTGGTGTGCAAGCACACAGCTCGTACTGGCCCGAAAACCCATACAGTAACAGGTCAACGGTTACGCCAGCCACGTGCAGACAGAGAGAAACTGCTGAGCGGATCGTCTTGGTCAAGCGTCAACACCGCAAGGAGCACCAAGGCTGAGCAGTTGCCAAGTGATCGTTTGACTCCACTCCACTCGACTCACACACTCACTTGGCCATTGGCTCGGGCACTTGACACCCAACTCTTTCGTGCTCGATATTGGCAATGGCGCGCCACGCATCCGCTGCGCAACAACAATCCACAGATGACCGCCAAGAGATGCGCACCGTCATGGCGTTTCTCGATCGAAGCCTCGCGCTGCAGCAGTCGTATCGTCTCACAGCGCGCATCAACCGCTTTGGCGTCGCGGTGGCCATTCTTCAGTGTTACTATGCGCAATTTGAACATGGCTACGACCCAACCAACGACGCGCTGCAAGCACACAATGAAGTCTCGCGTCAGATGCTGTTTTCCATTTTGGCCGATGACGTGGTGTCGCGAGAATGTCGCGGCATTGAGAGCTTTCTGTGCCAATGGGAGACATACACCATGTGCCATCGTTCGTTGCGTATTCAGGTCACAGGCATGGTGTTGGTGGCACAAGATGACTACCTGGTCTCCGTGTCCACTCCGGGCAAGATGCATCTGGAGATCTCGGACGAGACCATCGCCAAGCTCTATCCAACGCTGATGAGCCAACAACGCCATCAAGAAGAAGAAGAAGAAGCCAGTGGCCTGGTCGAACCGGCGCACCGGTTGATCGGCAAAGCGATCGTGCTGCCGTTCGAGAAGATTGTACACTTCAATTCCCAGGGCAAAATCGCTGTGTTGGAGACCCGCGTGGACTTGCGCCATGCGCTGCTTCAAGTGGTGCCAGACCCTTCAGCCGCAACTCAGATTCTCCAGGCAAGTGTCATCACAGAAGAAGGCCACTGGCGCGTGGCCAACGCACCGAATGGCATTGGACTGCAACGCAACGAGTTGCCAAAGCAGTTGCTTTGATCGGGGATTGGTCACGTTGATAGAAGCAGCAGATGATTCCAAAAGGCCTACTTAGTCCAAGAAGAAGCCAAGCCAGATGGCAGACAGCGTGGTCATGGAAGTGAGTGAAAGGAGTGGGAATAGGAAAGCATCAGTTTTGTCTCGTGTCTTGCCTCGCTATGGCGCTTTGCACCGTACTTGCATGGCATTTGCCGTATTTGGAGGGGGTCTTGCGGTGCCGATGGGGAGACGAATGGACCAAGAGACGACGCAAAGCGACGAACAAGTCCAAGTTGCGAGTGCGTAGCACCCAGAAGAGTGGCACCCGGCAGACGGCTCAGCACTGTGATGACGCCCGCAGGAGACGACAAGAGAAGAAGAAGAAGAAGAGCGTGAGGTCTCCCGAGTTGCTGCACCAGACAAGTGGCATGGGGTAGTCATGAAGAGAAAGAGACGAGATCCTGCTGGTGGATGGGAAGTTAGAAGCCAGTGCCTGGGCCTCTCAAGACTTGCTACATCTGTACCAGTCTTAAGGCGAGCCAACTAGCGATAGCCCATTTCCAGCCAAGCGGCTTCTGACCAGCACCAAGAGAATCGCCAAGAGCCACGAAAGGTCGCGAGGTCTGATCCTGTGCCCATCGACGCTGAGAGCCGACCACCGAAGACAAGACCTGTGTAAAGACGAAATGATGTGAGGAGTTGTTTTGGATTTTTCTTAATATGACCAAAAGAAAAAAACACGCACACGAAAGAGCTGTCAAATCAACGTCAAGTCGAATCAATTGACCAGCCCAAGCGAAAAAGAGATGCAAAAGTAAAAATACCCACGCCATCCACAATCGGAGCGAGAAGGGAAAGAGAGCGCTGCTACATACGGATCCACGCTCGAGTCTAGAACGGATTGGACGATGGATTCTCCACGTACACCCACAGGGCGATGAAGACGAGACCAAAGGCGATCAGGGAAGATCCCATAAAATTGCCCTGGTCCATCAAACTAGTGTAACTCCAGCCGAAGTACTCTTGGATACTCATACGCACACTTGGACCCAACTTGTAGGCAACGAAGAGTCCCATTAGCACACTGGCAAGAAGCAAAGAAGCACCATGGGACGTCTGCTTGGAGTTATAGCCGGCAAGAAAGCGCACAAAGGCCCAAATGACGCCGACAATGGTGCCAAAGAACACAAGTACGTTGGGTAGCTCCGCAGCCGAACCGCGTTGATTGCCTCCCTTCACGAACCAACGAGATTCCCGACCAGTGAGCTTCCACCACAATGCGCCAATCACAGCTGACAAATTGGTAAACGCATATGCGAACCAAGCTTCCTGTGAGCGCACCACATCGTTGTTCTCCACTGTTCGATTACTCAAAGCGGAGAGCAAGGCTTGCACGATAAGCTTTGGGCAATAACCAACCAACAGTCGAAGACCGGACAAATAGATTGGAGCGTACCCGGTGTACAGGAAGTAGATCGTGATGTAGTAGAAGAGAATGACGGAAATCGCTCCGAGCGGATACAAGGTGCTGTTGAAGTAGAAGATCTTTCGCATGAAACCGTTGTTCTTGTGATACTTGGGGATCGACACTTCAGGCTTCTTCCATTCAGGATCGAAGTAGTTTTTCTTCTTGCGCATCAAAAAGATCTGGAAGTTGCCCTTAGCCCAACGCTTGCGCTGCGCCATAGACGCAGCAACGGAGTCTGGGATCAAACCTTCACAGAGACGAATACGCTCCGAAGCTTCACCTTCGAAATCCTTACGGAAATACAAAGCCTTCCATCCCATAGCGCAAAGCTGTTGACCAGTGAAGCAATCTTCCGTCAAACTGCCATACTGGATACCACCAATGGAGTCAAGAGCTTCCCGACGGAACAAAGCGTTCGTTCCTGCAAAGGAAGCACAGTCATAACCATCTTGCCCAGTTTGAACAGCATCATAGAATGTGGCATTACGATGACCCAACGGATCACCAATCTGAAGCTGAACACATTCACGGAAGTATTGGGGAGTTTGCACAAAGGCAACAGCATTGTCACGAACATCATCGGAGTACGTATGAAGGACCGAAATGTCTTCATGATCCACATTCACATTCTTGCAGTTGCGGCACACACCGTTCTTGCCGACCTTTGCTCCACAGCTGGAGCAGTGGAGAACCTTTTTGCCAGCCTTGGTGTCGCTCACAGTTCCGTTCACTTGACGACGATGCAAAGCACTTTGCACATGCATTGCGTTGTCAAAGCAATCCTTGGAGCAGTAGCTTATACGTTCTTCCGGAACACCAGCAATCTTGCACGAAGCACAGCACATCTTGGCAACCTTCGTGCAGCCCACACAACAGCAAGCATACTTATTCTTATCTTGACGGTCTTCATCATCAAAGAAGAAGGGGAGAGTGGCCAGGATGAACTTCGGATGCGGCTGCATGTCCGTATCAAGAATCACGCAGTATCGGCCGCTGGCACCTTCATTGTAGAGACAGTTGTTGATGTTACCAGCCTTGGAATAATGGGTCTCCGGCTTGACTCGACCAATAAAAGTCACATTAGGAAGACCAGGATAGCGATAATCATCACGGAACGAGCCCACAGCACAGTCACCACGGTTCACAACCTTAGGACGAGATGGAGAAGGAAGATTCGCAGAAGAATGCAATTTTCGCCACGCATAGACTTCCATTTCTTCGTTGGGGTCACACACACGATCGTACATGAACTGTGCAATCTCTTGACGCAAATCACCAGCAGATTCCAAAATGCTCTTGTTGAGTTCAATGGCCGGAATTGGATTACCCTTGGTCCACTTGGTCTTGCAGTAGCCATCGTCCAAGACGTAAATATGCAGAAGATGAGGCGGGTATTGGAGATTCATGCAAGCCATCAAAGTGTCAATGCATTCCTCAGCAGGCTCCGAGTAATGACACAGTAACACGTCGACCTTGGGCCAGAGCTCATCGGGCACTTTGGGTTCAAACTCGTCAAAGTAGTGAGAACCACGACGAACTGGTTTCCACATGCCCAAGTAATAGAGAGCACTGAGGGAAAAGCTGACGAATTCGGCCACGATCAAAGCAAAGTACGACACCCACTGCGGAATCGGGGGGTCGTGAAAGCACTTGACATCATCCACACCAGCAATCTGCAGGTACCACAACGGCGGGGAAAACCAACCACTGAGAGGATCCTTTTTGCAGCGAAGATCATCCAGAGTGGTCTCTAGCAGTTTTTCGCAGTCAACCGTACGATTGGACATATCACACGGCTCGAGACCGATCACAAACCAAAAGAGAATGGCGAAGATCTCCAACAAGCCGGTCAACAAGAAGAGGAAGTACAGCGTGCGGTAGGTTGCAATACCCTTCATCTGGTACTTTCTCACGTTCGGCAGCTTTCGCTCAATAATGTTGCCAGATCCGTTGGCGACAATGGCGTGTTCCACGCCTTCAAACCACATGCGATATTCCTCATCTGTTTCAGGACAGAGCACCCAGACACGTCGCTTGGTGTTGATTTCAAAGCCCTTATGGGGTAAATCCAGACGAGCGCATGGACGCAATTGAAGAGCGTCCTTCAACTCAATGGCACCAACGACCAGATCGGGGTTACGCGTCGTAAAGTACTGACGGCACTCGATATGACTATGGAAATAGAAAATCTTCGCTTTTTCCAATGCTGTTTGGCAGAGAAACCAAGAAACAACCGCAACAAGGCACGCCGTCAGAGAGAGCAAAGAAGCCGACAAAACCATATTGATCAAACCAACTCACCAAAGTAGCGACGTTTCCAACTCTTGTGGATGGGGCCCTTGAGGGTTCGCTTGCCTTGTTTGTGCATGTAGCCATGTACCGAGATGATATTGTCTTTTTGGAGACCACCGACCCCAGCATCTTCGCTCATGTTGACGGGCGGTTGTGGTGGCGCGCGTGGGTCCACATAACCTTCCTGCGGGGTGGGTCGTCCTTCGACCACTTGCACGTCTTTGCCGCGTCGCACAATCTCGGCTTCCATGGCCGAAGGGGTTGCATGGAGCGCGTAACCTTCTTCCTGGGAGCCCAGCGGGGCCTTTTTGTTGCTGTCTTTGCCAAACATCGTCCAACTCGACTGGTGGTGTACCTTGGCGCTTGACCCTGCGGGTTGCTTCCGCTGTGCTCACTCGCTTCTTGCTGTCACTTCCTGTCTGTCGGTCGGTTCCTTTGTCAGACAAAGAGGCAGAAGACTGCAGATGCCAAATGCCAATGTGTGTGGAAGGCTTCTCCCGTTCCTTTCCTTTCCGTCTCTGACCGCGACGGCAACACAAGAGAAGAAATCGCAACTGGCCAGCTGGCTCGGCGAAACCACTTGCACGCTTTTGCAAAAAACCTCACAAGGCAATGTAGGGTTTTATTCGTTTTCACAGGGCCACCAAATTTTTTGGGTCAGCTTTTCCCATACCCACGCCGTAGGTACAATACGTACGGCACGGCTACAGTAACTCACAGAGAGTTGTTGGGCTTCTGACAAGTGAGAGGAGGGTCGAACGGCGCCCCCTACCCCGCTTCCCTCTTTTCGATCAGCTTTTTTGGTCGCCTTTGATGGTCTACGACTTGGTAATTTACGGTTCCGAACGGAAAGTTACCAGGTTTCTTTCGGGTTTCTTTTCCTTGCTTTCCACAACATGATGAGGTGGCCACAGTCACACCAAGCCAGTCTCAATCTTTCAAAGACAGTTTCAACGCGATGTCTTTTAATAGGTTTGGATGTCGTTCCAAGAAGTGGCTGGAGCACGGCGAATCAGCGTCAGTTTGCCATATGCTTCATCATAGAGTTTCAGCACTGCTCAAAAATAGAAGACCTGAAACTTACTGAGCCAAGAAAAGAAAGAAAAATAAAAATCCTCTAGAGCATGAAAGAAATGTGAAAGAAAACTTCAGCAAAAAGGAGATGAGTTGTGTGGGAGCCCTTGTCGCGGTTACCAACCGTGGAGAGTAACGGCGGTGAAGCTGTGATGCGCCAACAAATGTGTGTGCCGACTCACGAGTGAGTGGTGTGGATGGCTCGCCAAGCAACGTGAAGCTATAGAGTCCACGAACTCCCTTGTGCTCAAACAGACAATTGCGACATATGGGTGCGGTGACAACAGATGACGTCTAGATATCCAGCCATTAGCAACACTCCAGTGAGTGTCAGAGTCCTACACGTCCAGATAGAGATCTACGACTTGACAGCTAGGTTCATCAGGTGCTCCATGAAGACCTTGAGACTAACATCGTCCGTAAAGATCACTTCACCCTGACCATCCATGCTGTTGTGGGTAACACTGGGATTCAGCTTCGCCATCAAGAAACGCGATTGACTCTTGTGTTGATCGCATACCACAAAGCGCGGCACAGGAAAGCGGGAATCCATGATCAGCTGCGCGTCTTGTTGTGGCGCTTCCAACAAATTCTTGAAATTGACATGTTCCGGATCGTCTTGGAATTTTTGGTCACGCCACGCTGCAATAGTATCACCATGGAATACCACGACCGAAAAGAATGAATCCAACAACAAAATGGTGTCAGAACGCACACTGGCCGCATCCAACAGAGCTGGCACGGGAGGACCGTTGAACGAGTAGGACAGCAGCGATGGCTGAATCATCACCAGAGAGTTGGTAGTGCTCTCACGAAGCAAGCAGTGACGGAAGTACGAACTCTCATCGGGTGAGTAACCAAACACTGTGAGGAATTGAGATCGTCGCAGATGGAACATAAACTGAGGGAAGATGGCAAACTCTGGAGACAGTCGGAAACTCGACGGATCGTCCTTCCGATAATCCGCAAATCGAGAGGCCAGACGGATCAAAGAACGATCAATCCAACGCATGATATCCAGTTGCTCTTCGCCAATTTCCGAACGATGCACAGCAATACGAGCCAAAAGCACTGCAGCAGCCTCCTGGTCAAAGCCCTTACCAAGCGACACGGTATCGTTGGGGTCAACAGTCCATGGACCACATACTGTGGTCACACGCGTGCGGTATCTTCCGCTGGCATGCTGATATCGGGTGATGTACTGGATGTAGCGGCCCTTGCCTGGTGCCAGCGCCGTCTGGTTGGAGACATCAAAGTAAATAGCTACCGTGGTGTTCAGATCAATGCCACCCATACTCCACATATTGGTGCCACCAATGCCAATCTCCATCTCCGACACATTCTTTGGGGCACCGCCTTGCTTCTTAAAGGCAGCGCATGGACCAATGGCACCGGCAACCTTGAACTCGCGACTCGTGAGCACTTCAAGCGACCCAGCAAAAGCCATGGTGAGATGATCCTTGTCGCACTCGGCGGCTTCTTCCGAGAACTTGCTAAACATTCGACGGAAGGATTCACGGAAGACTGACTGGCCAAACGAATCGGCCAACACAATGACACCACCAGTCTTCTGCACACACGACTTCATCTCCATCACACCGCTCTGATCCAAAGAGCATGCAAAGATATCCACCACATGCGAGTTGTTCACGCAGCGATTCGCCAGAGCCTGGTAATGCGCAAGGGCCTTCTTCGACAAAGGCGCATTGTCTTTCTGAATGTCTGTGTGGGAACGAATGTCTTCCTTACGATTGCGACCCACAATGCTACCAGGGCCCACAGTGGCTGGACCACCGACAAACATCATAACACGAGCGCCCTGGCCACGATACGAAGCTTCCAAAAGACCCACACAGACTGACAAAGCCACACCCGTGCAGCGCTGGGGGCGTTGATCCGCGCTCACAGGCCAAGGATCCTTCTGAAGATCCTCAAGGATAGATTCAAGTGTGAAACCACACTCAAACACAGGCAGCAAAAAGCGTGACGAAGAGTTGGCTTGTTGAGGGTTTTGAGGAGCTCCTGGTTGGCCTGGTGGATGGCCAGCGGACGGTTGGCGTCCTCTATTCATCGGAGCAAGACCCAGCATATCGTGCACTTGCTGTGCCGTGAAATCCTTGTTCCCACGGAACACGTGAGACTTTGGGATTTCCGCAAAGCCCAACTCATGCACATGCACCATCGTTCCGTACGTGACCAGGCCAACGAGTGCATCGGGTGGCAACTGGTTGAGCGTTTGCTGAATGGAGTCCTTGAGCTCTTCCAGCTCCTCTTCCGAGACGCAGGTGTCGATACAGAACACAAAGACTGGTGGGCCGGCTTGGCGGTTCTGCAGTTCATACTCCAATGTGGTGTACTGCGGAATCAGTTCCGCTGGCAGATTGTCTTGGGTGATGTTCTCGGCATAATGAGGCGGGAAATGGTTGCGGGTCACGCAAAACGGACACACCCACAGCTTGGAGACGAAATCCACTTGGCAAAAAGGATTCAGCACAGCCGAACATGACTTACAATGGATCGGATCGTACTCCACAGCAGGCGGAATGCCTTCAATTGGTTTCAGTGGCTGATACAAACAACCAATTGGCACCACAGCACGAGTTTGCTCCAACTTGGTACAAGGCCAGCTGTTCCACGAAAAGCGAATGCCATCCTTGGCTTCAAGACCATGGAAATCCCATTCTTGTGGCTGCTGGACCATCGATTGTTGTGACTGCATGTAGCCGCCTTGCTGACCTCCATACTGGTCGTATCCGCCCTGCATTTGACCGCCAGCGTATTGGTCGTATCCTGGTTGTTGACCGTACTGCTGTTGCTGCTGCTGCTGGCCGTACTGGTCGTAACCCTGTTGCTGACCGTACTGCTGCTGCTGGCCGCCATACTGCTGTTGCTGGCCATACTGCTGCTGTTGCGCCTGCTGCTGCTGGTCGTATTGGTTGTACGCGTTGCCGTAGCCGCCCTGCATGCTGATTGCACTTGGTTGCAGGTCTCCCTCACGTTCAGAGATTCACTCGCTGGGGGATTTTGAGGTGCGCCACACAACAAGATCACATGCCACGTCAATCGCAGTTAGATTGTAAAGACCTCATCACATTTATCCGCTATTAAGATTGATGTGGCCCACCGCATTTGCGTGTGGTACACCTTATATGATGTGGCCCACCTATGGTTGTGTGGTACACGTTTTCTTATGTGGCCCACAACACAGGGAATCAGGGAGTTATCATGAATGGTTCGACACAGGAAACAGCTGAGCACTTGCTAACGGGCAAACATGTGCGCGTGCAGCTGCACGATCAGAGCTTTGTGGATGGTGTTCTGTACAGCGTGGATCCGGAGAACGGAGATGTCATCCTGCTGTGTGAATGCAATCAGTCACACGAGACGCAACAGCGGCGAGAGGCAGCCGCCGATGAATCGAGTCAAGTGAATGGTCCATACTACCTTGCCAAAGTTATCATGGGCGGCATTGTTGTATCCATCAACAAGGCCGAAGATTACGAAGGCGCTGAAATGCTAAACTTGGAGCAGCTCCGACAAAGACTGGAAGCAACGAGTTGTCCGGCGACGGATCCAAGTTGCCAGTGCTTTGAACAGTCGGAACTTGAAGCGCTGGTCCAGTTTCTTGAACAGGTAGGTAAGAAATGGTGAGATGGAAGAAGATGATGACGAACCGATGACGCTAGCAGAGTCTCGCGTTGGCTTTGGCTTTGGCTTTGACGTTTATCCGTGTGGTGGCTCTATCGCCATGGATTCCGGTGGCTGATAACCGTCAATCTGTGTGTCCTTGAATGTGTGTGTGAATGCATGTAGCGAATGATCCCTTGCAGTGTGGCCGAGGGTCGCGACAGGATCGCGTTGTTTGGAGGGGTTGCCACACTGTTGGCACCTTTCACCAGCTCGAGCAATGTGGTCTGTGGTAATGAGCAGGTGCTTCAACGAGTTCTGCATCTGCTGGACTCTTATCACAGCAACAGCACCAGCAGCCGGCACTTGAGTCAAGAGAGCTGACCCTTCTACACAAGTCGCATGAGAGTCCAGTTGCGCGTGTGCATGGGGTCAGTGAGAACACTAGTACCGGTAGAAAGGGGCAGCTCACCGTGATGCGATTCTGCCGCTGCCGCCGCTGTCGATGCCATGAAGTCCAGATTGGCTTGACTTTGACTTCCCATAACAGTGTACTGTAGCCAAGAAATCCGCCAACGTAAGAGATCTTGTAACGGCAGAGAAGAAGACGTTTGGCCCATCATGGGTTGACATGGGTTTTTTTGGTGGATCTAAAGAAAGATTCCCAGTGACCGACCACTACACTCCATCACCGGACCGAGCAGCCGTTTCTCAGATCCGTAATAGATGAACCAATCAAATCACGTGGAGAACACCCAAAAAAGGGAGTGCGATGACACCTGATTGGTGGGACGTGGACTTAACAAAAGTGGGCATTACATTTGGCTTCATTAGGCTTTACAAGTACAATGGGGATCAAAGGGAATCAAAGATGAAAGATTAGACACAATCTATGCACATTTCCTGTTGAAACGCATACCTGATTATACATGCACTGTTGTTCGAATTAATATTTAGCGGGTTTTGTGGGACTATACCCAAAGGGTTTTATACTACCCTTCCCAGTCGCCATAGAATAAAACTCTTTGCACATCCCTCCAAAGTGTTCCAAGGCGACAGACGACGAGAGGGACAGAGAATTACTCGTGGGCTAGGGGTTTCTTGGCTCTTACAAATTCAGAAACAAGGCAACGTGCGCATCTGCCTCGTTTACTGTAAGGTGTAGCACCGTACAAGGTACAGTAAAGGAAACTTGATCCCTACCCTTGCTCAGGTGGAGGTGGTGTCTTTCGTTTGGTGTAGCCTTGTTCATGGTTGCGGCAACAGCCCAGTCTTTTCTTTGAGAAGGCAAGCCTGCTTTTGCCACTCACAACCCATTTGGCTCGGTGCCAGGCACTTGACTTTGGAAGACGGTGTCGACTTCTATCTCGGAGAGAGAGAGTTCCAGCATCATCAGCGCGATCATGGCTATCGAAGAAGACTTGCCCATCGTGGAGCATGGTGCCTCCTACATCGACATGAAAGACCTCAAGTCGACCCACCATGTGCAGATCCCGTGTCTCGTCAGTTGGTCCGGACTCACGTACACCGTCTCGAGCCAAAAGGAAAGCTCCAAGACCATTCTCAACAACGTCACCGGTCGATGCGCTTCAGGCGAACTCACCGCCGTCATGGGCCCTTCAGGTTCCGGCAAGACCACGCTGCTAGACATTCTGGCCGATCGTGTGAAATCCGGCAAATTGGAAGGCGTCATTGAGCTCAACGGCGAGAAGCGCAACAACCGCAAGTTTCGTGCACTCAGCAACTACGTGGCTCAAGAGGATTCGTTGCTGGGCTCGTTCACGGTCGTGGAGACGCTTGTGATGGCTGCTAAACTCAGTCTGCCCTCCAGCACCAAGAAATCCACCATTGACGAACGCGTGCAGATGGTCGTGGACGAGATGGGTCTGCGCACCTGCATCGACACGCTGGTCGGCGACATTTTCCGCAAAGGTATCTCTGGTGGCCAAAAACGTCGTTTGAGCATCGCCATTGAGTTGCTGTCCAATCCGTCCATTCTGCTTTTGGACGAACCCACCTCCGGTCTTGACTCGTCGTCCACCTACAATGTCATGCAGTACATTTCCAAGCTCTGCGACGAAGGCAAGACTGTGATCTGCACCATCCATCAACCTTCCTCCGCCGTCTACGAGATGTTCACCAACGTCATGATCCTCTCGGAGGGTAACACTGTCTACTTCGGCAAGCGCGAGGAATCACTTGAGTACTTTGCCTCGGTCGGCTTTCCCTGCCCCATGTACTCCAACCCGGCCGAGTACTTTATCGAGCTGGTCAACACAGACTTTGAAGGCCACGGTGACATCCCCAAGCTCGTCTCGTCGTATGCATCCAGCTCGGTGGCGTCCAATCTGCAACAGCAAATCAACGTGGACCGCCAAAAGCACTCGGACAGCGGCCAAGAGACCGTTATGCCCGTGCAACCTTCGGCATGGCGCCAGTTTTGCGTGCTCATGTACCGCAACACGCTCAACAACATTCGTAACCCCGGTATCTATTGGGTGCGTCTCTTCATGTACTTCTGTCTGTCCTTTATGGTCGGCACGATGTACTTGAGCTCCAACGACAAGCTCTCGGAAGAAGACAAGGTGCCCATGCTCTTTTACGTGCAGGCCTTTTTGGTCTTCATGTCGGTGGCTGTGCTGCCGTTCTTCATTGAACAGCGCGCCGTGTTCTTGCGCGAACGTGTGAACAACTCGCTCAGTGTGATCAGCTACGTCATGGCCAACATCTTGGCGGCTTTGCCTGGCATTTTCCTGATCGCGTTGCTGTCGTCTTTGCTGGTGGTGAAGCTGGCCGATCTCAACTCGTTTGGCTACTTCTTGTTGAATCTGTTCTTGTCGCTGGTTGTGGCTGAGTCGATGATGCATGTGATTGGCTCGGCGGTGCCACATTACATCATTGGTATCGCTTTGGGTGCTGGTATCTTTGGCATGTTCATGTTGTGTGAGGGCTTTATGGTGCCGAAGGACTCAATCCCGGACTATTGGATTTGGGGGTACTACATGGCCTTCCACACGTACTCCTTCCAATCGTTTGTGTACAAGGAATTCAGCCCGCATCTGTCGGAGGAAACGTCGATGGGGTACCAGATTCTGAATCGTCTCGGCATGAAGGATGTGGATGTGACGCGAAACATGTTCATTCTGTTGGCGTACGCGGTCGGCTTTCAGATTGTCTTTGCGTTCATCTTGTGGAAGTTCCACACGGGCCGAAGATAAAGCAGTCGGCTTTTGGGCTCTGCAGAGATGCCAAGAGGAACAAGAGGAACGGAGGAATAAGCAGTAGGAAGAAGGGGAAGAGCAAGAGAGAGTGGAAGAGTTTAATATCCTTTGATTGTGCCAATTCATCTCATCCGTTTTTGTGGATTATACGGTCTGTTTGGGGCAGCAACTGCATCTCCTTTGGCAATTGGCATTAGCTTGCACCAATGACTTTAGCGGCTGGGGCCCTATCTGAGCGACATTGTAGTGAGAGAGTTCTCAAGATCAATGAGTCGTGTACAGATGTGATGGAGTGAGCTGGCCGTTTCAAAGCACCAACCAACGCTCAAGATCGGACAGACCAACGACTCGTTTTCCCTCTCCAGCTGTTTCCATCGCCGACAGCTTTTCAATACGAATGCGCATTTCCCTCATTCCTCAACTTGCTCCTCCCACTGCCGGACTTCTGGATGGCGTAACC
This sequence comes from Paralagenidium karlingii, assembly GCA_027475765.1. Lineage (NCBI taxonomy): Eukaryota > Oomycota > Peronosporomycetes > Paralagenidium > Paralagenidium karlingii. The sequence goes on along the minus strand of JAMFLO010000063.1, from coordinate 47,361 downwards.
ATTCCAGTGGTCGTCGTGGCTGGAAATGATTGATGCACATGTTCTTGGCCGATTCCCCAAGACAGTGAGGGCGTTGGGTTCAGTAGCCAAAATGATCCAAACAACCAAAGTGTCAGCGCTGGCACCGATGACCAAAGAGCAAAAGATCGACTTGTTGCGCACGAAATGGAGCGAACGGGCCGAGAGTTTCACGGAATCCGCCAACAAGCGCATGACCATCCAGGGTGCCCAGGTGTTGCATTCCCATTTGCAGCTGGAATCGGCCTCCAGCGTGCTGGAGATCGCGGCCGGTGGGGGCATTGGCTCGATCGATTTGCTGCAGCGTTTGAGTGGGAAGCCCAGTAGCGGACCCAAGCGCCTGGTGGTGACAGATCTGGCACCGCAGATGGTGCAAGTCGCCAAGTGCAACGTCACTCAAGCTCAAGAAGCCATGGGACCCAGTGCCGGGGCCATCAAAGTCGAGTTCACGGAAGCCAATGGTGAAGACCTGAGTGCCTTTGCAACGGGCTCCTTCGACCGATACATCGCCAGTCTGTGTCTCATGATGACCCCCGACCCGGATGCCATGCTGAGCGAAGCGCGACGCGTGCTCAACGACAACGGCATCGCCGGATTCTCCATTTGGGGTCGACCCGAGCACACGGGCCAGTTCACCATCGAAGGCGAAGTCGGCCGAGAGCTGGGCATGGAGAGTGGCGTGATGGAAAGCAATTATGCGCTCGGCAAAGATCTGCCCGCGTTGCGCCAACATTTGGCCAAGGCCGGATTCTCCCAAGTGCGCATCTGGCCCTTTCAACTGGTCTCGGAGCTCTGGGATGGCCAGGCATTTGCGGAATTCTGTGAAGCCGTGCATCCAACGCCCGACGAGACGCTTCGCGAGAAACGCAAAGTGTTGTTGGCGCAAAAGGCCAAGGAATGGCTCGAAACCAAAGGGTTCCCCATCGGTCTGGAAGTGTATCTCATCATTGCCAAGGTGTGAGGAAGGCAGCAGAGTTTTGTAGCAGAAGAGATGGTAACGCAACGAGAATCGAGATCCTCATCGTTTGTGTTGTGTATGAGAACGCGTCGATGGCGTCAAACCGTTTGGATTCCATCTTGTCCAACAGCGAAGAACAGCTGCTCATGAAGAGATCAATGCCATGCCATCGTCAGATGACACAGACCGACCGACAGACAGCCGGAGCGAGAAGCTAGCAGCATGCAGATGCAGATTGCGAGACGCATCAAATGCCGCTGCATCCACAAGCAGGGATGAGTTGGACAGATCTGAAATTCAGGGAATCAGTTGGACGGAATAAGACATGGTTGCGCCAGCCATTGAGTGGGAGGGGCCCAATGCTTTTACGGTCGTGTTGTGTGTGTGGCGGGAGTTCAAGCAGTCACAAAAAAGAACCAGCGAGACAGACCCACCCACCCACTGCACTGTGCCTGCCGCACGCGACGCGCGAGGGAGAGACAAGCCATGCCTGTGGAGTTGCCATTGGCAACTCAGTTGCATGTTGCATTGCTTTGCCACGGGAACACCAGCCATCATCTTGCTTGTCCGTGACAAATGAATGAATGCTCTTCAGGTCCATCCGACTCTCCAGATGCATGGCATCGCTTCGACATACATATTGACAAATCCCATTCATGCAACCATGGCATTTGATGATCCATGTGAGAAAACTTTACTGGGTTTGGTGACCAAAGCGAACTCGGACATGCACTTGCATCTAAAGCTAATACGCAACTCGTAGTGAGAGAATCAGTTTGTGTGGCTTTCGTTTAAGAGATGGTGCACCAGGATTCTCCTTCCGGTTGAGTGCCATCGTAGTGTTTGCCCGTCTTCCAGTTGGGGCAGCGGTCTTCTTCTTTGACACCTGTAGATCATTGCACACAGCATGAGGCCATCGACAGCGAGAGCGCGAGAGAGGAGAGAGAAAGAGAGAATGCGAATGCCAACCTTTGAGGGCCGACTCAATGTGGAAGCCGCATCCTTTCCAGGTGGGTTTGTGGCAAGTGGGGCATTCGACTTGGTAGCACATTTCTTCTTCTTCTTCTTCTTCTTCTTGGTGCAGTTCCGACGGCTGACTGTTGCTGGTGAGTCGTGTTGCTGAATGACCTGGACGAGACCCAGACAGGCCGATGCGGCATGGTGTGGGCCACATCACAAGATGAAGTCATCATGACGTCTTCATGCCCAGTCAGCGCTTCATCTGACGCGCATGGCATGCAACGGCCGCCTGGCAGAGTCATCCACGGCGGTGCTGCTGGAAACGATACTCGATGGGAGAAGCAGTGCGAGCATCATTGCTGTGTTGTAACAAGTTCGACAGGATCCGTTTGACGTTTGTGTTCCCATGGACAGCAACCATGGACAACCGCCAAGCGACAGCAAAGCCAATCCCGTCCCCCCCCCCCAAAAAGAATAACGTCTCTTGGACCCATGTCAAACGTAATTCTTCTCTGTTACTTTGCTTTTTTGCTACACTTCACCACCAACACCGTGTTGTGTGTGCACTCTTCTTTTTCCTGAACACACCAATGGACTCGGCGATGCGTGTGGTACTGGACGTCTTCGGGTGCACCGACCACTCGTGTGCTCGGATCCGCGACCAGTCGTTCAGCTAACTCCAAATGGTGCCATTTAGTGTTTGCCAGTCTTCCAGTTGGGGCAGCGATCAGCTTCGGGCACACCTATTGCATCACAAACCGTTAGAGCTCGTTCTTGTCGTTGGCCGCGCAAAGACCGAGCTTCATGGCATCGTACCGTTGAGCGCCGACTCAATGTGTTGGCCACATCCCTGCCAAGTGGCCTTGTGGCACGTAGGGCATTCCGTCTTGTAGCACATCTCTTCGGCTTCTGTTGCTGCTGCTCAACTGATCTGCTTATGTGGCGGCTGGTTGGAAAATGAACGAGACCAGGCGCCCCTCATGTTCTCGATAGTGTGTGGACCACATGAAGAAGGGATCTTGAAAGGGCGCAAACCACCAAAAACAACACCCACTTTGCATTTCATGCTCGTTATCCGTGTGGCTTTGCTCTTGTTCTTTTCTCCTGCCTCTCTCCTTCTCTCGTCTCTTTCGCTCTCTTGGGTGGGGGGCTCTTTCTACGCGTGTTTGCCGGTCTTCCAGCCAGGGCAACGGTCAGCGTCAGCGACACCTTTGCCCGATGCAAACCAACGCACACAAAAGTGTCAGAGCCAATCGGCAAGTCAAGTGGATCCCAAGCCTTCACTCACCTTTCAGTGCGGCATCAATGTGCTGGCCGCATCCTTTCCAGGTGGCCTTGTGGCACGTAGGGCACTCCGCGCGTTGGCACATTGGCGAATGTCAAACGGTTGCAAGTGGCAGTGAGGGTTCTGGTGCGGATGGTTCGACTTGGATGCTTGTTTGTAAATGAGCAGCCTCTCAACGCTTCGCTGTTGGCCTTGATGCCTTGAATCACGGCCCTGTGGACCACACGAGTCGTTTCATTGGCCGTCCATGCGACTGCTGCAGATGAAAGCGACGGTTCAGGAGTCGCCACGGGCAAGACCTCACGTCCAGCTACGTGTTGATTGTGCCACCCTGTTGCTTCAAGTGATCTTTGGTTCTTTGTGGGATGGGGTGAAACGCATTCACCTGTTTTTGAGAACCGCAGGCATTTTGACCTCCAAGACCCCAACTGCCGTTTGAGACGGGTTAATGCACGCAACGCACAAATGGGAACATACGGCTCGTTACATTCGCGCATTATTACTCTCTCCTACCCAACCACGGACTGTGCTTTTGTATCTACCTCAATCAATCGAGCCAGGTGGCTGTCCACGCCAATCCAATGCCGCGTCAGGCCACTTGGTCTTGATGATCTCCTCCAACGGATTGCCATGGCCCCCACTTCGACTCGAGTCCACCAGCGGAGCTGAGCGACCGATGATCGATGATTTCTGGGGAACTCCAAGACGAAACGAGACCAGTTGGGGAACGCGTCGAGCGTTGTGCAGTCCGTTGTAGTAATGCAGTTCAAACCAGTTCACGGTGCTTGTGGAAGGGGTTGGTGCATTTCCTCCACTACCGGCAGCTGCAGCGGAGGTCATCGGTTCTATCACTTCTGTTCCTTGGTCTTCTGCATCAAACTGAGCCTGAAGCTCGCGCGCGAGATCCGAATCGGACCGCACGAGCGCTGGTGCAGGCACTTGCTGCTGGCTTGCACCACTAGAAATCGATTCTCCTTCTCCATGTATATTAGTAGCGATCGCTCGCTTCAAGTCGCCGTTGGTTGCAATCAACACACTCACCACACTCCAAAAGTCTTCCCACAACACAATCCCAGCACCAGGTGACATCTCGAGTCGATTCACGAGGCTGTTCATGGCATACTCGTCACCAAGAATGGTCCCCGGCACTCCCGATTGGCGCAGCGAGTCGGCCAGCACCGAGAGCTCCAAAAAGCCTTTTTCCGAGGGATCAAATCGCTGGAACACGCGGCGCACATCTGCCAGCAGTTTGTCTTCTCGGGATTGATCACACAGCGCCGTGTCGGTGCCAAACAACACACTGAAGTGCGAAGAACTGCCGACCACCCAGATGGGACTCTCGGGGGTCTTGAAGAATTGGCCAACTTGACAATACCGCAAAGCTTCCAGCTGGGAGAGATAGCCAACCCGTGGACGAGCCGCCACGCCATGCAGAAACAACCCTGTGTCGCCCATCGGCACCTCTCCGTCGAAGACGTTGGAAGTGGCAAATCCCGTCAACAGCAGGTTCAAAAGCTCCTGCGCGCAGTGGCCAAAATTGCCCGTCAGTGTGCTCTGCGGATCGTCCATTTCGCTTCGGATCTGGTCGATTCCTTTGGTGAGAATGCAGCTAAATAGGAACAACACGACCCCATGGGCACTTCGAAAGCTGCCAATGTGACGAAGAATCAACTGCACCAGCGCTGGATCGCTTGCACCGGCTACGGAAACCAGAGTGTCTTTGTATTCGCAGTGCACAAAGCTCTGTTGGCGTTGCAATTGGTCGAAAGGGGAAGTCGAAAACACCACATGCACCTGGCGTGATGCCGGATTCTGTTGTCGGCCAGCCGTGCAAGTGAACAACACGGCGGCCAATGCCTGGGCCAAGAGCAGGTTCAGTTCGCGGTCACTTCGTGGCTTGCGTAATTCTTGCTGACGTCTTTCATCACTGGTGCAATCACTATGGAACAACAGCAGTCGCAGCATCTCGGCCTGCACCACGGCCAGCACACCGCATGGGCCACCATGGCCCTGGACGAGTCCGACGGGAAACTGCTCTCGGCATTGGCCATGGGAGTCCACCAGCAAGTCAAATCCTTGTGCGAACCAGCGCTCTCGATCCTGTTGCTGCTGGGGCTGCTGACCGCTCGCTGCCGGCCACAAAAGCGACGCCACCGTCTGCTGCACCAGCTCACTCACCGGCAGATCTTCCATTGTTGTCGGCTTGTGTCACGATTGACTTGAATTGACAACCAACGACCTTCGGGAAACCTTCGGACCACCTTTCACACGCGTTCTCACTGTTGATTGGGTATCTGCTCGTGCAAAAAGGGTGGGTGAACCAACACAAGGCAGCATGCAACGAGTTCTGCACCGTTCGATGGCTCGTTGGAGCAAGCAATCCATGCATTTGCGGCTTTTCCATGGCTCTTCGCTAGGTATTCGATCAATCAATGCATTGGCCTTGGCAAGGGCTGTTTTCTGATGGCTTATTTGTGTCTTGTTGGGTGGTCGCTGGGTCAACTGACGTCCCCGCCCCCATGACTGCCCTTGGGAATGGATGCTGGTGCGGCGCAAAAGTGAACCATCAGGACTCTTCTTCGCAATTTGCCGATGCGCCAACGTGAGTAATTCCATTTGTTTATGGTGGCAATGGCTGCATTCATGATCTTTGGTAATGGATCCATCTCTGTGTCCATTCTGCGACTCTTGTGGCGGGTTGACGACTCTTCTAGGGTGCATTTCAAGTTCAAACGACGCGACGGGTCCTTGCAGGAAGTCGACGCCAAAGTCGGCCAATCGATTCTCCAAGTGGCCCACCAGAACGACATTGAGCTGGAAGGTTCTTCTCTCTCTCTCTCTCTCTTTCTCTCTTTCTCGCTAGCCTGCGCCTGACTAATGCTCTATCCAACTGTAGGCGCGTGCGAATCCTCCATGGCCTGCTCGACCTGCCACGTCATTTTAGAAGACAAAGTCTTTGACTCACTGGAGCCAGCGTGCGATGATGAAGAAGACATGTTAGACATGGCGTTCGGGCTCACAGACACGTGAGTAGCAGAAAAGATCTGCCTCCTCCGCTCTGCTTCAGCGTTGACTTGGTGAGTTCAACCTTGCATACTGTGCCACAGGTCGCGATTGGGCTGTCAGGCGATTGTCAACGAGGAATTTGAAGGCACCACAGTAAGCGAGTCCCCGCGCATTGGTGTCTTTTGATGGTGATGGTCTGACCCGACTCGTATTTGCCATTGAATCAGGTGACGCTGCCCACCGCGACGCGCAACTTTTACGTCGACGGTCACGTTCCCAAGCCTCATTAGCAGAGAAGAAGAAAGATCCAATCGCATCTACCAGCCACTCAAAGAGTCCAAGGAAGCAGGAAAAGAATAAGCCCCATGGGCTGGTGGGTGGTGAATTGGTTTTCATTGGACAATACCTTCAATCACACCGAGTCAACAATTCCCCATTTGACCATCTGATCTTGTGACTACGGCGTTCACCTTTGTTGTCCCCGTGAGCGTACTGGACACTATGTACTGCGCGTTGTTCGAGAGGGCTTTTCAACAAACTGCCTTGGTCGCGATGCAGGATCTTGCTGGCATGAGAACTGTCGTGTTATTGAAGCTCTGGTCCTGTGTAGAGTAAATGCTGATGCCTGCTTGTCTGAACAATCGTCTCTGGTGAGTTCAATCCCATATTTCGGGTGTTTCCACGTCGATAAAGGGGTCGATCGGCGCAGGATCTGGGGTAATGGGTGCACGAGTTGCGCCGCGAGGGTTGCTCGGTTGCGGATAGTTGTGCTCACCCGGATGTGAAATGTCTGCGTTCGCGTAGAGATTTCGAAGCACTTCGATGTCTCCAGCACTGAGCGCTTTGCGTTGACCAAACTCGTCGTTTCGCGACTCATCGCAGTGCTCTTTGGTGGCCTGCACGCAGCCTTCAACTGGGTTGGTCACGTCGCAAAAGCTGTCAAGCGACGTGGTAGCCGACGGCACACACAAACCGGCTTTGCGAGAATAATGCATGATGGAGCCGAGATCATAGGCCGTGGTGCGATCTTCAGTGTTCTTGACGTAGTTGCTGACCGCGACGGGCAGCTTCATGTCAGTCAGCACGACGACCTGACGCTCGGGGTGGGAGTGTTCGTGACGCACGCCAAGTGCATGCAAGATCTCGTGCATGGGGGTGCCGGGGCCCGACTTGAAGCAGGAATCGGCGAGATTGATAGCTTGGGCTCCCTGGTTCATGAACCCGACTTTACTGAAGCAACCCTTTTTCGAGTTGCCAAAGTCGATAAAGCTTTCGCCGCACTCGGAACTCTCGCAGTCGACAAACTGAACGTTGATGCCGGACTGCTGGACCACATTAGTCATGGCCTGCGTGATATGCCCATGCTGCTCGTCGGTAAAGTTTCCCGCGATTCTGTAGTGTACGACACCATTGGGCCATGTCTTCGCATTGTCGGCCACATAGAGACCGAGTCTTCTTCGTCGCGAGCCGATCAACTCGCTCGAGCACGTGACCTGGGTGTGTTCGCTGAGTGGTGCGTCCGCCAGTGCGTGGTCTTCGTGGCACGTGAGTATGCCATGATGACACGTCCCAAAGATGCTGCCATCTTGATAGACACGTCCAGCAAGATATCGCGTCTCTCGGTGGAGCATGCGACCATATTCATACTCGCATGCCTCCATCGATGCCAAACCATCGCATCGAGCAGCCACAAGGGACAGCACGATGCTTGTTGCAATCAATCGCACGCGAGCCATTTGGCTTTTTATGATGCAATGAGGAGCTTGTCAGCCTACTCAACTACCTTTCGCAATGAAGAATGTCAGGGGCTGACTCGCAGGTTGAATGAAAACGTTGAGCTGTCCATCTGTTGACAAGAGAGATCCAAGTGATGGATGATAGATATCATGCACGACTTGGCCCTCAAATTTCTAGAACACCTCCAACCAACTCCACCATCTGCGCAACAGAATGCTGATGCATTCTGTGATAATAATGACATTCGTCAATCAATGCTGCTGCTGGACAACCTAACCAGTGGAGCAAGAACGTCCTGGCGGGATTGGCAAGACCGACTATCCGTCACCGACTGGCAAGAGCACACAATGAGCCACACAATGAGCAGCTGCGCTTCCAATTGGCTTCCTGTTGATTCGTTTTTATCGCAGCTTTTGCAGTCATTTGGTGGTGGTGATGTTTCGCCGCAAACTCAACCTCCCAACAAACACGAGAGAAGAGGACCCCCAACTACTATGCCATATATAACGCCAAGCCGACGAGTTCCCCGAGTTCCCCGAGGATCATGTGGAAGAACAAGAAGAACAAGAGCAAGAACAAGAACAAGAACAACAAAGAACAAAGGCATAAGAGGGTGCACTAACTACCAGAAGAAGAAGAAGAAGAACTAGCGGGACGCTAACCTCTACAGAATCACACAGCGACTCTGCTTGGGCTTGGGCACGCGTTTCTTGCGCACTTCTCGCACAAAGTTCTCAAACACGGCGTTCACATTGTTGCCCGTCAGCGCACTAGACTCGATGTACCGCGCGTTGTACGAGTGGGCTATTCGGCGTCCTTCTTCGGTCGTGACCTGGCATTTGGAAGGGTCTTGTTCTACGAGATCTTTCTTGTTGGCAACCAAAATGATGGGCGGAAGCGGTCGTTTGCTCTCGTTGATTTGCATATGCAGGTCGAAAAACGGTTGTAACTCCTGCGATATCCATCCACCCCATGCATCAATCGCAATCGTCAGTCGATGAGCAGGCCAAAGCTCGTCCATGGAACAAGAGTGGCACTCACATGCAGCGAACTCCGAGAGTCCATGCTGTATACAAACACATAGCCATCCTTGTCCATCATCCACTGCGCGCGAAGCGACTCAAAGTCGTCCTGGCCGGCCGTATCCAAAATCTCGAGCATACACAAATTGTCGTCCACGGTGATGGCCTTGCGATAGGCATCTTCAATGGTCGGGTCCCAGTCCTTGACAAAGTAATCGCGCACAAAGCGCAGTGTGAGTGCACTTTTGCCGACACCACCCGAGCCCAGCACCGACAGATGAAAAGTCTCTTGGCCATTCACGTTGCCCGTGGCCTTGTAAAACGGTTCACCCTGGGAAATGTACAGCGTGTCGTTGTTCTGCAATTCGTCGACTTCTTGAATCTCGGCGCCACTGGGTAGAAACACACGTTTGGCCTTGATGCCGAGTTTCTTACTGGCCGCTTTTTTCAGCCGCATCAGGTTCTCTCGGGACCGAAGGTTCAGCACCTACCACCAGCATCAGCATGTTCATCAGCCTATTGGGTCGACAACTTATGGGGGGGGGGGGGGGGAGATCGCCAAAAACAACACACAGCCACCCACAAGAAATCTACTCACTTTGCCTTCGGAGCCGGCCTCATTCTTGTAAATGAACAAGCGCTTGTCACTCATTTGCGATTGTTGTTGGCCTCTTGTGTGGTTCTCCAACTCTTCCTCTTGACCGTCGCTCCACTCAATCACTCACTGGCTCTGATTTGTAGCTCCCTTCCTTCCTTCCTTCCTTCCTCGCTCGCTTTTGCTTTTTGCTTTCAGTCTCTTCTCTTGACGGCGTTCTTCTATGAGGTCCGCTTGCTGCTGCTGCTGCTGCTGCTGCTGCTGCTGCTACTGCTACTGCTACTGCTACTACTACTGCTGCTGACTCCACTGTCTTGTTGTTGTCAACCGTTTCCTCCTTCTTCTACATCCAGCGACATATGAGAAAAGAGTTTGCTGCCGACTTTGGCTCGGAACCTCTCCAGACTCGATAAGATCACCCCGTTGTATGGAGGAGGTAGTAGTAGTAGGGAGGGAGGGACTTCCCCCCCCCCCCTCCCTCCTCCCTTTTTCACTTGATTGTCGTATGCGGACCCACCCTATTCCCCCCCCCCCTTTTTGCCCAGAAATACTTTTGAACAGAACCGGTATCTCGACCCTCGCCAAGAGAGTGGTACAATCCTACCCATCTACCCCCATCTACCCCCATCTACCGCAACTGGCAACTGCAACCTTCACGCAACCTGATGGCCGTTAATGCATCAACAAAAAACACTTGTGGGGAATGAGCGACTCCAACTCTCTAGCGAGTGTGGAACGAATGCATCAGCCCGTCAATAGGATGGTTGGAACACACTGCACAGTTGTTAGTATGGTGGATTTCACATTGTCAATGCCACATCCCTTTCAGCAACCAGCTGCTATTTGGCGCCATCTGCTGCGGGGTAGGGGGGAGCAAGCGGAGGACCAACCGTCATTCCGACGATGTCTTCCGAAGGTCGCGTCAAGGGTATTTTTTGGCACTTTTGGCGTTGGAAATAAAACACACACTACCGTGAGAAGAAATAAAAAAAAAAGGAAAGAAAGAGCAAAACGCAGCCGCTCAGTCCTCAGCGGAGGCCCCCAAAATGGTCGACGACGCCGAAACCAAAGCGCAATTTCAGTTGCTTTCGGGGTCTTCCGCGAAAAAGCAAAGTGCGCAACACACGAAGAAGACAAATTCAAAGACAACGCCGTCCTTGCGAGCTTCTGGTGTGCTCTGGGACGAAAGTTGTGGCCCGGCCAGTGACCAGCTCCGTGGCGAGAACCCTGTCGACCACCAGCACCACCACTCGAGTAGATCCGTTGCCATTATGGACCAAGAGACAGCAACCAACACCAACGACGTGGCATTAGAGACAGAGAACCATCCAGAAGACCATTCAGTTCGTCAGACGGTGGGTGCGCAGGCTTTGGAAGGCTGCGGCGCCCAGGCGTTGTGCAAAGAACCCACAAGACCCACACAGGCTGGCACCTCTTTGTCAGCTGCTACGCGAGAAGATCCTGAGCCAAACCAGCTGGCTACAGATCATCTTGAAGCCACCTCACAGTCCCAGTCACCTCATCAATGCACGATCCAAGAACCCCCACAACACCAGCAACCGCAGCAGCCTCCACCAGCTCATGCGAATGGACATGGTGCTGGCAACGCGGGGGTGATTTTTTCGGCGCCGTCCGTCTGGATCTCGCCCGAATGGCTGCAGCACCCAGTGATTGAGAATTTTTATGGCACGGCACCTCGCGCAAGACTCAATTCGTTTTGTGAAGTGTTGTTTTCACCGACTAGCGACATGCGCACCACCACATTGGCCGAAGCCTGCTCCAGTTATGAAGATGTGGGTGACAATGAGCGGCAAGCGCAAGTGCCGCTGCAGCATCAGCCGCATGTGGTGCTGCAACATCACCAGCACCCACTTCATTCGCACCCGCAACGCGAAGAGACGTCGTCGTTCTCGTTTGATGGAAGCGACTCAACTGAGCGGCTCTCGAGCATCAGCAACGACCGAAGTCTGACAGATTACGAAGACAAGCTGTCCCATTTGGACCATTTGGATCATTTGGACCAGCGTATTAGCCAGATCCATGGGTCTCCAGCAGGCAAAGCCGCTCCGACTAAGCAACAAGTGCAAGAGTCGAATGGCAATACCAAATGGAACAACCATCGACTTCGTATGGGGACTCTGGACGCCAAGGAAATCGTGCCTGTTCCGGTCTCGAGCAGCACCTTTCATTCCAAAGAGCACCAGCATGAACTATTGCTCATCGAAACAGATAGATCCCGTGGGGAAGCAAGTTCAGGTGAGTCTAGTCCCACAAGCTCCACCGGCACGAGTAGCTCCGTGCCGCCGAGTCCTTTCCAAGATAGTCCCAACTCTGAGATGCTGCGGCACAAACTGCTGAAGACACTGATTGAGATTGACGACCGCATTCTGATCGAAAAGCGTCTGGCGCAGGACGTTCTGAGGCAAATCAAGAAGCATCCCGTCAAAGAACAGTCGCGATCGGTCGTGTGGAATCTGTTGTGTGGTGCCAACACGTCGGAGATGTCACAATACGATGGTCTCACTTTTATTTATGAGCGGCTCTCACTGGTCGTGCGAAACCGAGCCACCAACCAATTGCTGCGGCACCGTCGCCACGTCAACGGCATTTTGCAGATTGTGACTTGCCATAACCCAGACCTACAGCTCACCGAGAAACAATTGGACTCATTTGAGTCGGCTACCGCCATGCTGAACAATGATATCAAGTACAGTTTGCTCAAGAAACAAGTGGAATGGCTTGAGACGAGTCTCTTGAAGCGCCGAGAAGCATATCAGCATGCATCGTGTACCAACGGTTCCAATTGCTTTGATATCACACCGGTGAAAATCTCGATGATGCAAAAGCTCTTAGAAGCCGTGAGCTGGTATCGTCTTGTGCAGACCAATTCGCGAGACGAATCCTCGGCGTCGTTTGGACAGGATGACACACCCGGGAGTTCCCGACCGAATACTGGGGCAAGTGATGGCGAATCGAGTAGTGAATTCCCACGCAAGTCGCTTCAAGAGATTCAGGTCGAGAAAATCCTCAACGTCTTGGCGGGCGAAGAGTTCTACTCAGACTTTAGTGAGCTCATGTGTCTGCCGGACTGGTGGAAAACGGCCCAAGCGCACTTTGAAAACCTCATTTTCTCTCGCGCAGATTCGCGATTGTGTCAGCTCATGTACCGCATTTCCAAAGACGTGGTCGCCATGAGCGAAGAGAACATGGATGAGACTGTCGGCGGACGTGAGTACGGATGCGCACCTGCTCGATCGCCTGGCTCCCCAAGGTCGTCGAACGCTTATGCAGGTGCCAGTCAGTTCTTGGCTGCAAGTCGCGCACGAAGTGAATGGATGAAAGACCCACAGCCGGATCACATTCAAGAGTTTATCGAGAAAATGACCCGACGTGTGCGCAAGGAGTTTGACATCAAGTCGGATGTCTCCAAGAGCCTCTCAGTGTTCATCCAACGCACAGTGTTTCCTCGTATTGCAGTGCTCTGCTTTGATCAACGCGCCGTTCGCGACTGCCAGCGCAAGGACAAGCTGTGGCGCAAGAAGTGCACAGAGTTGAACCATATTTCGCTTGAACAATTGTCAATTCCGAGCGATTTGGCCTGCAAGATCCGCAGTAAACTCCCCAGTCGCCGTCTAGATCGTCGTGGACATCATCGAGTCTACTTGATCCATGCGATTGACGCATTCAATGCCATGACAAGCGTAGTGCCGTGCGATTTACTGGAAGAATTGATGCATGCGGTGTTGGTGCTGCACCAGGAAGCCGCTTTGGTGCTTGGCACGACTCAGTTTTCCGTCGAAACCTTCTTTCCGCTTCTCGCGTACGTGTTGTTGCACTGTCAGCTTCCGCTGATCCATGCCCAACTGCATATGCTCGAGAAATTCGCGATCACTAGCTCCAATGCCAATGGCGAAGAGTCGTACTACGTGTATTGTGTGCATGCCGCCGTCGAGTTCGTGTGCAACTTCTCGTTGACCTCGGCTTCGTCCTCGGAGGCAGCCTCGAACGAGCAAACCACTACCACAGCCCCACCTCCAGCTCCAGCAGAGACGCCAGTCACGGAGACCTCGCCACCAACAGTTCCAGCACCAGAACCGACACCGATACCAACTTCAACACCAGCAATAGATGCACCTCCGATCGTGACCTCAACTGCTTCAAGTCGGCAAGAGGCGAATGCCAAGACGAGCATCCCGACCCACAAGACGTTGCCAGTGGCTTCCTCCATGGTGAATTCGGTGGTCAGCGATCCGTTGCCGCTGCACACGTCGACTTCTGTGTCCGCTTGCTCCACGATGTCGAGTTCGTCGGCATTTTCGGCCAGCGAATCCGTTCGCCCTGCGTTGTCCATTGTCAAGACCTGAAATACACAGCTAAGAGCGTTTCCGTTAGGTGTGGTTAACTGAAAATCAAAAAGCGGCGCGTTATTTATCTTGTTACAGATTTGGGGTCAGGTTGGCAATGCATACCTTGGAGAAGCAGCCAATGGCAGCAGTGAGTGCCGCTGAAGCGCCACTTTGCGAGTCTTCTGACGCGATAGAGCACGACATGGACGTGTCACGCGATGTCTTTCTGTGTCGAGACGTGTTGCGCGCGCGATTGGCCGGTTGGTCGACGCCTCTGGCGGTCGAAATGGCTGTCGATAAAGAAGAATTCACCGAGACCCTGGCACTGCGCGGACTCGAGTCGACGGTACAAGAGATCGTGTCGCTGTTTGAGCGCACCATCGAGTTTGGCGAAAATCAGTCGGCATTGCTGTTTGGAACCTACCAGAGCGGCACCACGTCGGTCGTCGGCGCCAGTCTGCGCCAACTGCGACGTCGCTTCGGCAGGTTTCCCTGGGTGGTGCTCAACGGCACCTTGTTGACCAACGAGATCGAAGCCTTCAAAGAGATCGTCGCGAGTCTGACCCAAGACGAAGACGCGCACGACAATGACCAAGCCACGGGCGACCATTCAGAAGCAGAGCGTGGGAGCAGCGTGTCGTATGTGCAAATGTACGACTATCTCAAGCGCTTGCTGATGGCCAAAGCGCGCGCCAACCGGACGGTTTTCATCGTGTTGGAGGAATTGGAGCAGTTTGCCAGCGAAAAGAAAAACAAACAGTTGCTGCTCTACAACCTCTTTGACTGGATGCAGGTGCGAGACTCGGATTTGTTCTTTACCATGGTTTTGAGTACCCAATTGCTGACCTCGTGCGATTGTGGTGGCATGGGGCTTGCTTTCCACTTTGTCAGAGCTCCCAGATGCGCCTCGGAGTGCTCGGCGTCACTGAGAACTTCAACGTGTTAGACTACTTTGAGAAACGAGTGCGCTCGCGATTCTCCAATCATCAGATCTTTGTGCCACGACCAACCTTTGGCAATCTGCAGTCGCTGCTCACGGAGGCGCTGAGCCCGAAGACCATTGATTGGAGCCGATGGCGGGTGGACCCGCCGCCGTCGAAACGCTTTCTGGATCAGTTTCAGCAATGCGTCGCGCAGGTTCTGACTCCCGATGAGAGCAGTAGCAACACGAAACAAATGCTGCAGTTTGACTACGATCTGGGCAAGCCACGAGGTTTTTTTTTGCAGCTTGTGACGGTCGTGATCTCCTTGTTGGGTCCACACCAACCGTTTCCCACCGACAAAGTGTTTGCTCAGGCCAGACAATTGCTGGTACCCCAAGTGGTGCGCGATATCCTGACCAGCATTGACGAACAAGCTCTGGGTCTGTTGATCGCGATGGCCCAGTTGGAGATTCAAAAAGGCCATTCCTTCTACACGTTTGAGATGGTCTACGACACCTGGCAGGCGTTTTGTCGCAAATTCGGACTGGAACACCACTTTCTGCCATGTCGAAACGATGCGCTCAAGAGTTTGGATGATTTGCTGCGACTGCAACTGGTTCAGGATGCTGGTGATGCTTTTCGCATTGGCAAAGCTTCGTTTGGCAGGGCCAAACCTTCACGAGCCAAAGACCTGGCCAACTCGGACCTGATTCCACCGGAATTTCGCGTCGTGTTTTTGAATTTCCAAGCCAAACTGCTCGAAGAGATGATTCGCAGTCGCCAATTGAGTTGCTCCACGGCCATGGAAGAGTGGGCATTGAATGGCGTATGAGGCGAGGCGGTAACGGTAGGTTGCAGTCGTCGCTGGCACCCCAAAGATAGATGCTCATGGTGCAGAGTTGGTAATAGATCACCGTCAACAAATTGGGTTGAGTGCCGACTTGGATTGCTGATCTTAGCCGTCGGCTTCTGCTGCTCGAGAAAGAAGAACCCATCGTCACCGCGCACGAGCTGCAATCTATCGCCAACGTCACCATCGGCCTGCCAGTGGTCCCACGCAAAATGGTGGTCAGCTTTGATTCCGACCAAGACAAGCGCGGACTGACGACGCCAGATCTCTCCATTTACAGTCCAACCAACCCGCCCATTAATCTCAATGATAGCGACGAAACCGAGTCCACCAATGGCCATGGCTCCATCTTCGACTACGTGTAAGCAAATCACTGAAAGAGTAGTCTCCACGTCTTCTTGCCAGGAGATGACGCATGCCGGTTCCCCTGTGATAGCGAGCTGTCGACCGCTGCGCTTCATCGAGTTCGCAACGGCCAGAAACTCGAGCACGTGATCAAGGTACGAGCCAGTGATCATGCACTCTGCCCATAGAGTTCTCTCACTCGTGCCACAGTCCATCAAGCTTTCACAGCAAAGACAGCAAAGACATTCCATCCGCCACCGAGTTGCACTCAACATTCGACCTATTGTCACACGAGAATCTGTTGCGCGCATGCAGGATGTGGCGGTATTACGCACAAGTGCTGTGTCCTCAGCGGTGAGGTACGGTCGAATAGTTCGTTTTTGTGCCGAAGACGGAGGGTTTCTTTTACTGGAACCAGACGGGTCCATGCACAAGGCCACACGAGACATGGTGAATGATCCTCGAACAAAACTGATGTTGTTGCCTGGTCACACGCTGTGCGGCTTTCCGACGGGCAAATGCATTCGCTCTGACGAGCCCAGTTTTGTTGTACACCGTGCAGCGTCCGTCAAAGATGCCAATCGAATGGTCTACGCCAACACCGAATGCTTGGTTCCGGTTCCAGACGCACTCAAACAAAAGCTCTATCGCTCACACCAACGTAGAATCAACATGCTCACCAAAGTCAACAACACTTTGCCACTCACAACCACCAAAGCCAACAACACACCACCATTGTCACTGGAAAGCCGATGCAATCGACTCTTTCAGACACGACCTCCAACGTCTCTTGACAAGCTCTCGCACTGTTGCAAAATATGGCATGTGCGACGCATCCCGTTGAAAGAGACTGTGAGTCAACCGCGCTCTTCTACGAAAGAAAGCCGACGAGAATCCTTCAACATGTCCATGCGCAGCGTGAGCCTGGCGAGTCTCAAGATCGATCAAGAGCCCCAAATCTCTGTCGACACCGAGGAAGACGACTACTTGTACAACAACCTGCAAGTTGAGATTGTGCACGACAACGCCGTCTTGTTGCATGATCGCTTTCCAAACATCGAAGTTCGTCGCTCGAGTCTCGTTGCAAAAGTCAACGCACTCGGAGAAGGCACCCCCGATTCCAACGATTCACTCGATGAGGAAGACATGGTCAGCAAAGCCATCGGAGAACGAGCTACTTTCGGTCACATCTGGCTTTGTCCACGCACCGAATTCCATTCTCCAGGGCCTCTGACATTTACGAACCCACTTGTTCAATGGAGCAGTATCTGGACCATTCAGCTCGTGGAAGAGGAGCAAAACGAAGAGCAGGCACGGCACTCCAGCATCTCAAAGCTGTCATTATCAATGACGGACTCGACGAGAGATGGCAACAATGCAGAAAAAAGCACCAGCGATGGACCAACTAAACCGGAAAGTGATGCTTCTGGTTCCAACCTCTCGCCCACAGGAGAACCAGGGGCAACAGAACCACCCTCTAGACCCCTATCACGGCACGAACTTAAAGCCATCCAAGAAGCAGAAATGGACAAGCAACGGCTCACGTTGCTCAACGCGCATATCGCAATCACAAGAGAGAAAGCGGCGTTGATCATCATGAAATTCCTGAAACGGTGTCTCCAGAGAGCGGTGCTGCGACGAGCACGAGATCGTGCGACCGCTACCCGGGTGCTTACGGGAGAAGAACACCTGCATATTCTGCAGCTCTACAATCCACTGGTATACGGTCGGCGAACACTGGAGAGCATCAATCGACCACGCGGATCCAGCCCTGAAACCAACAAGTTGTCCGATGATGAACAGCTCATTCGAGACGTCACGATGAGAGATGCCCAGTCGTACAACACACTTGATCGCGCACGCTGTCAACGACTGCAGCAGAGTGTGGCAGCGCTGAACGAGGCTTCTTCAAGGGTCAAAGTAGAAAGCATTGATGCTCCTTTGCAGGAATTCCACGTGCGCCAACCTCGCCATCTGTTCACTCGTTGGTCGCGAAGGCATTTCATGAACAGCCGACAACTCGTCCGAAAAGAAGTTGAGAACACGCTTCGAGCGCAACGCATCGACCAGCAGATCATGCAGCTCAAGCGTTTGCCACCGCCCATGAAGCATGACTTTCAAAAGCATCGCCCAATCACTTCACCCAACCCCAAGTAAAAGGCTTCATCAGTCTTTGCCAGGGTGTGTGCATGAACAATCTGGTTTCACAACTTCGGTCAAACTGGTTCCCACGAGAAAGAAATGACCTCTTGAGTCAAGGTTGTCATTGGGATCCTTCGGTTGTTGCCAAAGGTTGGTTGGGTACGCAGCATCGGCGTTGACAAAATGGTAAGGGCCATAGATGCGCACCATCATTCGCTCTCGCAGTGAGAGATACTGAGTCGTTTGTTCAGAGAATACTGCATGAATAGGACGCAGCTGTTCCTTGGGCTCTTGCGGTGGAGACGAAGGAGAAGACGAAGAAGTCGAACCATCGTACTCTTCCGTTTTTTCTTGGTGGATCCACCCTGCAAATACCACTTGACCATCAGGAAGCCGCCATCTCGTGCTGCGTTTGGACAGACACAAAGTCACAGCGTCCCTACATCTCACGGGGTCATTGTCGCTGGTGGTGCTGGTGTCCAAGAGTCTTTGCCCCGAGGATCTAAAGAGCGTCAAGTCTCGAGCAGCTTTACGAGCTGCCAATCGCACCATATCGCCAAGCGGACCTCGAAGTCTTGCGAGCGACGGATTCTCCACTGCAGACCGACGCCGACCTCGTTGCTTCCCAGTGGAAGGTGGTGGAGAATAAAACTGCGGTTCCATGGGTTCGTTTCGGGCATCCTGATCCGTGTCTTCAATCGGTTCCTCGTGGTCTGCTTGTACTTGCGGCGATCCAGAATCTCGAGTACTGCTCTGGGTTTGAGACTGAGACAACTGGGTTGCTCGCTGTAGAATGTCCGAAAGCCGTGGTGCAGATGGTGAGATGGAACTTGAACGAGACAATGCCGATAGACTGCTCATTCGTCTCGATTTGTTGCGGCCAAGTTGAATTGTGCCCGCATTTCCTGTGGCAGCCAGTGTACTTGGAGCCTTGCGTTTCCTCTGGAGCAGACTTGGTGTGGACGACCATCGCGCTGGCCTCTCATTGAGCGTCTCAAAGTGGCCGACTAGTAATCTCTTTTGTTTCTTTTGACTTAGCGTCGATAAACGCGGCAATCCCTCGCCAAGTGGACGAGCGATGGTCGGCATGGGTTGTCGAGGCGCTGCCGTCTGCTTGTGGTGCAATCGAGGCGGACTGTCATGGCCCTCGTCGTCACTTGCACTGGCCTGCAGGATCTCGTCGTGGTCGTGTGAGGCAGCAATCTCAGCTGTCACCGTGTTCACGGCGCCATTAGCGATCTCCGTGGTCGCACGTCGCTCTGGTTCTTTCACGGGTTTCTGGGGCATGTTAAACAGCGAGGCAAACGGATTGGCTGACACCTCCTCCTCTTCGTCTTCGTCTTCTTCTTCATCTTGTTGTTGTGACGTTTCCTCTGACTTTCCATCGAGCGCTTTTCGCAAGTGAAACAATCCGCGCGGGGTCTCCAACAGTGATCGCCGTGGTGGTTGCTCTTTCACCGAGGACCTCTGCTTCGCCGCAGCCAACGCAGTACCCAAAGCTTCACGAGAAGGAGAAGAAGAAGAAGAAGAAGAAGAAGAAGACGCTGAAGACTCTACGCGCTGATTCTTTGGGAACAAAAGCCGTCGACGCTTTTCCTGCACATGCAGATCGTAATATACCACCTTTTCTTCCTGCTCCATTGTTGTGTTTTCCTTTGGCGTTTGGTTGGCACCCAGCCACCAAGGACGGGTTCTGATTGGTTCAATATGGGGTTGGTCTCCATAAAAAGCCAATCAGCGCACACCATGGGGGGCTCCCACCACAGATCGCTTTCGTGGCTTGTTCCTTCATTCCTTCAGCCGAAAGCCACCAGAATTCTGCAGAAACAGCATTCAGCAGAAGACGACCAAGTGGTGGCACCATGAAGAAGTCACGCATGGCCATCGACGACATCGCGGCCATGGTCGGCAGCATCCGCAAGAACGTGGTCAACATGCGCGTGACCAACATCTACGACACCCACGCCACCAGCAATACCAGCAACAAGACCTACATCCTCAAACTCCACCAGCCACCTTTCCCCAAAGTGTTTTTGCTACTAGAGTCCGGGGTTCGCTTCCATACCAGCCAGTACGCACGCGATGCCTCACCCAGTTCATCAGCGTTGCCTAGTCAGTTCACCATGAAATTGCGCAAACATTTGCGTGGCAAACGCCTTGTGGATCTGCGCCAGCTCGAGGGCGATCGTGTCATCGACTTTACTTTTGGCTGGGAGAGTCTGCAATGCCATCTGATTCTGGAGCTCTACGCTTCGGGAAACATCATCTTGACCGACGAGAATTATACCATTCTGTCGCTTTTGCGCACCCATCGCTTTGACGAGAACGTCAAGATGGCGGTTAAGCAAGTGTACCCGATCCACGTGCTTGAGAACAGTGGTGACGCGTCCCGCCACAAGATCACCAGCGCCTCGCAACTGCAGGACTTTGTAACCGCGTTCTTTGACCAGGCCCAACAGCAGCAAGCCCATGCGACTGCCAAGACCAAGAAGAGCCAAAAGCCGTTGAACCTCAAGCAGCTTTTGCTTACCAAAGAGTCGGGCTTTGGTGGGCTCGGACCGACCATCGTAGAGCACTGCATCGTGTCGGCACAACTCACGGCCTCGACCAAGATCAAGTCGGCCGCGGAATTCGCCAAGTTGTTCACGCCTCAACAACTCGACGCCCTGGTGCAAGAGCTCGTCCACGGCTGGAAACTGTTGGAGAGACTGCAAACCGACCAGGTTGCGCTCTCCAGTGAAGCACCACCGGTGGCAGAAACTACTGCTGCTAATAGTGATGGAGCAGTATCGGATGCTGGCGAAAGCCGTGGGTTCATCACCCTGCGAGACGCCGAAAGCAATCAGTACGAAGAGTTTACGCCGTTTTTGTACGCACAACACGCCGACAAGCCCCACCGTGCCTTCAAGACCTTTGACCAGGCCGTGGACGAGTATTTTTCCCACTATGAGACCCAACAAGCACAAATTGACCGTCAGAACGCGCTCAATGCGGCCGAAAACAAGCTCGCCAAGCTCAAGAAGAACCAAATGCAACAGCTGGAACAGCTGCATCAAGTGCAGCAATCAAGTGCAGCCCAGGCGCGGTTGATTGAGAAAAACCAGCAAGACGTGGAGAACGTGTTGTTGGTGCTACGAAGCGCGCTGGCAAGTGGAATGGACTGGAAAGGACTGGAGGAGTTGGTGCGCTTTGAGCAAAAGAATGGCAATCCAGTGGCCAGTCTGATCCATGAGCTGGATCTGGCCAAGAACCGTGCGGCAATTCTGCTCTGCGACGACGACGACGACGAAGAAGAAGAAGACGACGACAAAGGCGTCGGGGAAGAAGACAAGCAAGCGCACGTGATTTGGATCGATCTGTCGCTGTCGGCGTTGGCGAACGCGCGCGAGTTGTACTCGAAGAAGAAAAAAGCGGTGGAAAAAGTCAAAAAGGCGACCAAAGCAACTGAAAAAGCCATCCAACAGGCCGAAAAAAAGACCAAACAGACGCTGCACAAGCAGCAAATGAAGAAACACGTGATCTACCAGCGTCGCAAAACGCTCTGGTTTGAGAAATTCTACTGGTTCCTCTCCAACGAAAACTATCTGGTCGTGGGCGGCAAAGATGCGCATCAGAACGAGCTGCTCGTCAAGCGATACTTGCGCAAAGGTGACGTGTTTGTGCACGCGGATCTGCATGGTGCGCCGACCTGTATCGTGCGCAATCGCTTCAACGATGCCAAGACGCCGATCCCGATCGCTACGCTCGAACAGGCCGGCTGCATGGCCGTGTGTCGAAGCAGTGCGTGGTCGAGCCAGGTCATCTCGGGTGCGTACTGGGTCCATGCCGACCAAGTGAGCAAGACGGCGCCAAGCGGAGAATACTTGACGACTGGTTCCTTTATGGTGCGCGGCAAAAAGAACTATATCCAGCCGTCGAGACTGGAAATGGGTCTCGGCATGGTCTTTCGCGTTGACGATAGCTGCATCGCGAATCATCAGACCCCGAATGATTTCTTGTTGAATGCCACCAAGGAGAGTAAGGGCGCGGAGGAGTCGGTCGAGGACGACTCCCACGAACAGATGGATTCTCAACCTCCGATGATAACACCATCGGAAGCTGACCTCGCCGACGTGGATGCTGCACCTGACGCGAGTGCCGATCATGCGACCAAAGCAGAGGAGGAACAAACGGCTTCAGCGGATGGTGAAGAAGAGTCGAAAGAAGAGGATCCTGAAGAAGAAGAAGATGATGATCAAGAAGAGAAGTCGACGACGCGTGAGGGTAAAGTGCGTATATCGGCCAAGCAGCGCCGTGATCTCAAGAAGCAGAAGAACAAGGTGCACTTTGAAGAACCGGCAATGCCTCCGCCAGCACCAAGCCAGTCCAAGAAGAAGTCGGCGTCTGGTGCTTCGTCGGCCGCGGAAAAACCCAAAAATGTTCGCGGAAAGAAGGGCAAACTGAAGAAAATGAAAAAGAAATACGCCGACCAGGACGACGAAGACCGTCGTTTGCGCATGGAAGCGTTGGGCCATGCGCTGGATCTGGAAGAGTCGTCCAAGCACGAACAGGTAACGCAAGACGCGCCCCACAACGACCAAGACGCAAAAGACCAAGAAGTAGACGACGAAGACCAGCAAGAGAACGTGGCGAGCGGAGGCGGCCAAGTGACGGAGGAATTTATTCGGGCGCAACGTGAGAAGAAGGAAAAGTTTTTGGAGCAGGAAGAAGAAGAAGTCGAGTCGGCTGACTTTTTCGACGCCTTCACGGGCGCGCCCGTGGCCAACGACTTGCTGCTGTACGCCATGCCCATGTGCGCGCCGTACGCCGCACTGCATCGCTTCAAATACAAAGTCAAGTTGGTCCCTGGCAACCAGAAGAAGGGCAAAGCCGCCAAACAGGCGCTTGAGCACTTCTTCGCGTCCAGCCTCAAGCCGGATCCAAAGGCAAAAGCCAGTCGCGGCAAACCAAAACCAGAAGAAGTGGCGGCTGCTACTGCTGAACAGGAAGAAGTCGACGTGGATCCTTTGGCCACCCAGCGAGAGCTCATGAAGTGCATTCCGGACAACGAACTGGTTAACTGCATGGTCGGTCCCGTCAAGTTGTCGGCTTCAGGATTGCATGGGACCACCAACACTGCTGGTGGCAAGAAAAAGAAACCCAAGAAACACTAGAAAAGCAACTTTACCAGCCTCAGCCAATCACAAGGCTGGGATAGGACAGGGTTGATGGTTCTAGAGGTATTTTTGACCAATCCTTGACGTTGATGCTTGGGAGTGTAAAGTTGCTTTTGCAAAGGAAACTCACTCGTCAAATCCACAAAAAAAGAAAATCTCTGGCGCTGGCAGTAGATGCTGCA
This sequence comes from Paralagenidium karlingii, assembly GCA_027475765.1. NCBI lineage: Eukaryota > Oomycota > Peronosporomycetes > Paralagenidium > Paralagenidium karlingii. Next base: position 23,836 of record JAMFLO010000063.1, on the reverse strand, counting down.
GGGCAACGGCATCGATCACCGCCATGGCGGTGGGCACTTGGCGTGTAATCCGCTGCGTCCTTTCCAACAGGAAGTACTGGAGCTGGCGCGTGAGCAGAACGTGGTGCTGGTAGGCGCCACGGGCATCGGCAAAACCTTTGTGGCCATCGCGTTGCTCAATGAACAGGACTACTCGCAGGACAAGCGCGCGTTTTTCCTGGCACCGACGCGCCAGTTGGTGCTGCAGATCACCGCCAAGATCCAGTTGCAAACCAGTCTTCGCGTCAACGCCTACTGCGGATCCGCCGTGGACCTCTGGGATGGCCAGCAATGGCAGGACGAGTTACAACTGACCAAAGTGTGTGTGTGCACGCCTGAGATCTTGCGCAACATTCTGGAAAAGGGCTACATCACCATGGATCGCATTAATCTGCTGGTCTTTGACGAGTGCCACCACGTCAGCAAACGCCACCCATATGCCCATGTCATTAAGCGCTACGATTCTTCGCGTATCAACCATATGCCGCGCATTTTCGGCACCACGGCGTGTCCGACCAAGACCTGCGCCGAAAAACTGCATGCCACGCTCAAGCGCATCGACATGGAAGACAACTTTAGCGTGGAATACGCCGCCTGTGCACCTATTCTCTACGAGACGTATGACGACCCCGACCGAGACGATGGTGAAGATCCTGGATGCTTGGAGAAAAACAAATCCATGGTTGTGGTGAAGGAATTGCAGCAGTTCCAGGTGATGGACGTGTTTGCCAAACTCTTGCTCAAGACCAAATGTCAAGACCAAGATGGTTACGCCAAACAAGAAAAGAAAATGCGCAAATTCTTGACTACTTGCGTCACCATCTACAACTCGCTCGGACCCTGGTGCTTTTACCGCTATGTGGAGCTTGAGCTCACGCGCACAGCCATCAGCATGGCGCCGGTTGCCATTCCAGGCACGCACTTTGGCATGGACAAAGACGCACTGAGAACGGTGCTACTTTTGTCCGAGAAACGCGAGCAGTGTAACTTTGCATGCAAGCCCAAACTAGCAAAAGTGCTCCAGGTCTTGGACGAACGCTTTTTTGGCGCGGACACTGATGTTGATGTGTCGTCGAGTAGGAAGGCGTCAAGCGATGAAAGCAGCTCCACTTGTTCGGAAGAAGAACCAGAAACAAACCCTGAAGACGGGCCACAGGACCTCTTGGGGGAATCGAACGACGCCAAGGAGGACTGTGATCTGCAGTCCAGGAGTTCGACCAATGACAAGAAGAAAGACCAGTTACTGCAGGGCATCATCTTTGCCCGAACGCGCATTGAATGCCGTGTCTTGACGGACTATTTGAATGAGAAATACTCCAAAGAATCCCCTTCAAACAGCGAGCATCCGGCAACTCAGAACGGCTCGAATCCACCTGGTGCAGTAAACACGCTTTCTGACGTGTTTAGCATGTTTAGTCTGGAGAATGAAGAGAGCTCTGGCATCTTTGCATGTGTGCTGGGACAAGCTGGGCGAAGTGACACTGCTTCGTACGATCTCCCCAACACCAAAACGCTGTTCCACCGCTTCGAGCGGCACAAGATTCGTGTTCTCGTTTCCACTTCGGTGTCGGTCGAAGGCGTTGATTTTCCGATGTGTGGACTGGTGATTGTGACCCATGAGATCAATTCTGCGCGAACCCTGATCCAGTTGCGAGGGCGAGCTCGGCATGATGATGGTGTGGTGTTTTATCTTGGTGAAGTCAACACCCCAAGGGATCGAGTTCAGTTTCTGAAGTTGATGCACGAAGCCGACAGCATCAACCGCTTGGACTTCTCTCAGGACAAGGAAGAAACCATTTTTCAGAAGCCTCGAGCGGAAATGGCTGTCAAGTTGCAGAATTGCGGACTCGTCACCGAAGAGAATCGCATTCAGATCCCATCCACGGGAGCGATTCTGGACCTTGACTCAAGTATCTCGTGTCTCAACATGTTTTGCCAGTCTTTGCCAAAACCGCTGTACACTTATGACCCCAAAGACCTGTTTGGGTACGAAGAGGACATTCGCGTGAAAACCAAGGTATTCAAAGCAGTTTGTCGGCTCCCAGAGGACCTCGATCTGGACAAGCGAGTTTTTGAAAGCGACTGGTCCATTTCAAAGTCCGTAGCCAAGGCTACCTCAGCATTTTTGGCGTGTAAAGCGCTTTTGGAATGTGGATTGTTGGATTCACAGCTGAATTCGGTATATCGCAAGAGTAAATCTCGTCCTGTGGGTAGCATGTCGGAAGACTCGGCGAGCCTGGACTTTTTTATTCGTCGCTTACACGCCAAATAGCCCGACCACAAGGAGTGTCTCGATGTCTTTGGCATGGTTTTTCCTAGGACCGAAAAAGCTCATCCCATTCTGTTTCGCCAAAAAGAATTGGTCGCTTTCGAGTATAAGGCAAAGCAGGATGGGATGACCTTTTCCAATCCATGGAGATGACGAGGCGGTGATAGTGAGTTCCTGGTTTTTGGGGTTTTTATTTGTGCGTGGGTTGCTTAGGCAAGACGAGAAGGATAATCAAAAGTATCGCGTCGTGTCGGTGATCTGATATCCTTGTGTACCATCATGGTTAGCCGGCATCAATCACATCATGAATGCAAAGTCGGCGTTCTTGCGACCATCGCCCACGTACACCGACCCATAACGAGGCGTCTCGGGTTCGTGAAAAAAAAGGGCGCCTGGATACATGTAGTTGCGCAGCACCACGAAAGCGCCGCTGTTGTCTTCGGAAAACGCCCACGTGCCGTCGAGATCCTGCACCAGCGAATCAAAAAAGTCTCCGGGACGGATCAGTCCATCCATGGTCAGCACTCGTGCTTTTTCGGGCTGATCGGGCTGTCGAAAGTGAAAGTAATTGGTTAATTGATGCGATTGCTCGCGGGAGAGTCCATGGAAACTCGGGTTGGCAATCACACTTCGGGTCGGAGAGACGATAAAGGCTTGAAGTGGCACCACCGAGGTCGCGTGGTCGATTTCCTGTTGCAACACGAGCGGTGAGACAAAAGAAGAACCAATGCTTCATGCATCGGGTTGAACTCACCTCGACGACGTAGACCAGTCGATCGAGTTCACAGAAGGGCGTGACGGCATTGGGATCCGGCGCTGCTCCATCGATTGATGGTGGCGGCGCCGCCGCCGCTGGATCCAGTTCTTCCAGCAGCAACGCGGGGTCGCCCTTGAACCTGGACAAGATCTTGGCGGCTTTGTCTCTCTTGGGCTTGGTCAATTGCGGAAACTGTTGCAATTCCGGCGACAAATTGGTGCAAAAGTAGTATTTCTTGCACGGGTAGCCTTTGGCATTGGGCAGCAACGCGCAGACGATCACATAATCGGCGCTTTCGCCCAGGATTTTGCCCCAGAAGCGAATCGAAAGCAGATTTTCGGTGGCGCGGCGTTTGAGTAATCCGATTTCCAGGTTGGAGCGTTCTTGCGGCGTCAGCGTGGCGCCGACACAGCGGCTCACGACGTCCATTTGCTCTACTTCCATTCTGGCGCAAAGTGACTTTTCGTGAATGTGGCACGGGTCCCTTATTTGGCATATGTTTAAACAAGGGAAAAGATCCCCTTTCAATTGCTTCTGTCGTAGGGCAAGCAAGGTAACTCATGGCAACAACAAGCGCCAGAGGAGAACCCGTCTGTCTGATCCACGGCGGTCACGAGGGGCTGCGCGTCACGGAGGAAGGCGTGCGGTGCGTTTGACTCGACTTTCTATCTAACTATCTCTCCGTCGCCCTGTTGAGGGGGCTTTTTGGAGGGCTTTTAGAGAGCAGTGATGATGCTGACTTGTTGCGGTTTGCTTTTGCTGGCAGACTGCTCGAGGGTCTCAAGGAACCCGTGGCCGTGGTGTGTCTGGCTGGTCAATACAGGTGCGAACGTCGAAGATCTGGAAGCAAATGGCTGACTGACTGACTGATGCAATCAACGGACGCAAGGACAGAACTGGCAAGAGCTTTTTTCTCAACCAACTCACACGCCATGGGACCGGCAAGTCGGCGGAATCAGACCATGCGACCGAATCAGAGCCCACCAGTCCCCGATTCTTCAAGGGCTTTCGCGTGGGCCCCACGACCGAGTCTTGCACACGTGGCGTCTGGCTCTGGGATCCAAGGCCCTCGCTGCGCAATGCCCGCGGCGAGCGCGTGCTGCTGATGGACACAGAGGGCATCGCGTCAACCGACAACGACGAGAGCTACGACGCCAAAATCTTTTCGCTGGGGTTGCTCTTGAGCTCGCTCTTTGTGTTCAACACAATGGGTGTCATCGACGAAGCAGCCATCGATCGGCTCTTTCTGGTCTCCGAGCTTACCAAACACGTCTGCGTGAGTGCCAACCCCACAACTAGCACCAATGGCAATGGGACCACAGTTACCCAAGACCAAGATGACCTAGACGACAGCAACGACTTGTCCAGTGACAGCATTGACGAACTCAATGACTCGAGACAGCTAGCTCCGCATTTCCCGCCGTTTATCTGGCTGTTGCGAGACTTTACACTGGAGATCCAGGCGGATGGAACACTCTTGACGCCCAATGAGTACCTCGAAAAGTCCCTTGAGCTCCGAGAGGGCAACTCGAGAAGAAACGACGAGCGCAATCGCATTCGTCGCTCGATTCGCATTCTGTTTTCCAAGCGCGAGTGTCTGACGCTGGTTCGCCCTGTGATGGACGAAGCTAAGCTGCGCAATGCCGCCGAACTGGATGACGACGAGTTACGACCCGAGTTTGTGGACCAAATGACGCGCATTCGCCAGCGTATTTTGCAGATTGCAACCCCAAAGCACTTGTTTGGCCAAGCCTTGGACGGCTCCAAGATCGCGCATCTGGTGCGATGCTACACCGAGACCATGAACAGTGGGTCGATCCCAGACATCAAGGCGGCATGGGCGTATGTCTCTGAAGCGACAAATCAAAACGCACTGACCCTTGCGATGGACAGGTACGATGGAATCATGCAGACCAAACTGCAACTTGTCAAGCCGTCACCCTCTCCCCGAGACCAGACGGAAGAAGACCCTGCAAGAGCAGACCAGGACCCGGGAACGGAGGATGGAGGTGATGCATCAGATATGAACGATGCAAACTCCATGGAAGACCAGGATATGGACCAAAGCGAAGAAACGCTGGCAAAGCGTATTGTTTCCCAGCAAGAGTTTGAAAAAGTGCACAAAGAAGCTCAAGACGAAGCGCTTGTTCTCTTCAAGAGACAATCGGTGGAAGGAATGTCTCGTCAGCCGTGTTTCCAGCGACTTCGCATGCACATTCAGAAACAAAAAGCCCATCAAATCTCGATTCTACAGCGGTTGTCGATGTCTTTTTGCAATTTGGTCTTGAAGCGCCTTCATCATGAGTTGCTGGTGAACCCGTTGCGCAGCGGAGATTGGGATTTTGTCGTGGCAAACGAGCCATCAGAAGCACAAGAAGACCCCTCGGTGAGTACCGAGTTCAGCTTTGACCAAGTGTTGGGTCACGTGGTGGCCCAATACGACGCGCAGGCGCTTGGACCAGCCAAAAAGAATGCACTATTCTCGTTTTATCAGAAAAAAGTGGGTGTGTTTGGCGACGAACTCCAGTCTTTGTGGCGCCAGCAGTTCACAGCCGCGCTCAAACGTGCGCTGACACGATACAAGTCATTGGAAGAGCAACGTCGGCAAGAGCAAGTCGAGGCCGAGAAACGCTACGTGCAATTGCGCAACGAGATGGATCTGTTGGAGATGACCCAGCGTCAGCTCACCACCGAAAACGATCGAAAAGACCATGCGATTGAGGATCTGGGCACGCGAGTGAAGGAATTGGACGAACAAGCACGAGACTTGCGAGAGAAACTGGCGCAAGAGCAAAGGCAACTGGAGAAACTGCAACTGCAGATGGAGAAAGAGATTGAAAAGCTGGAGCTCCGACTGGCTAACGAGCAAGAAAAGCAGAAGCAAATGGAGACATCTTTTGAAAAGCAGCAAGCGCAACTGGAGGACGAGACTTTGAGGTTGCAGACCACACTGAACCAGGAACGAGAAGCCAAAATCAAACAATTGGCGGCCCAAGCGGCCGAAATCAATGTGCTTCAGAAGCAGGTGGCCCAAAAGGAGAAAGAGCTCGGCCAAAAGCAGAAGACCATTGAGCTGCTGGAGAAACAGCAAGCGCAAATGAGTGAGTGGATGGAGCAACAGCAAGCACAGACCCAACAAACCGAGCAAGAGCTGGTCAAAGCTCGTGATCTCAACGTGACTCTGGAACAGCGAGAGAGGGAGCTCTTTGCCAAGCAGCTACAACTCGAAGACTCGCTGGAGCGAGAACGGGAAAGCTTGGAGAAGCGCATCGAAAAGCTGCAGCAACAATTGGGCAGCGCGGAAATTGATGCACAGGTTGCTTTGGTGGTCCAGGAACTCGTGTTGGAGGTGGCACAACGCCAAGAGAGTGCCGACAAGAGCGGGGTGTTGCTCGAGGAACGCAACGTGTTGCAGGAGCGTCTTGGTGAGTTGTATCTCAAGATCTCAAGTCTGCCGGATTTCTATCAGCGCCAAGTGTTTTGCGCGGAGGAACCAGTTCCAAACTTTTTTGACGCCATTGCCGCCATGACTTCCGAGTAAACGGGTCAGCAATCTCAGAGGGGGTTTGTGTGGGAAAATGTGCAAATAAACGGATGTTTAGAGACGTGGACAGGCCCTTGCTCCTTCTTTTTCCTGAGCCGACGAAACTCACAGCTTTCTCCACTTGACTACGTCTTCAGCATCACACCCGCCACCCACCAGGTCATTCTTCCTTCGTCTTGCCATGCGACGGCGTTGGCTTGGTGCCATCCTGCTCGAGAAATGGGTTCACTCCGGTGGTTTGGTCCATTGACGCAAACGTGTGGTTGACGTCGCGATGGTGGGCTTCGTCCGCGCGAATGCACTTGATCAAATCCTCCACTCTCGCGTCCTCTGGCAGCTGGTAGTAGCTTCTCGCAATCAACGGCGCTTGCTGCTGGCTCCACTCGCTCAAATGGCCATCCCGAATGTCTTGCAACAGCGCAGTGTACGTCTTGACGGCTTCTTCTTCAAGGTACCCGACAAACCGATGGCAGGTTTTGGGACTGACCAGGTACGTCACAAAGAACAAGTTGAAGAACACGCCTTGGGTCAGAATCACCATCGCGCGAAAGAAGATGCCTGGCTTTTTCATGTTCATGAACGTCATGAGATGCATTCGCTCGTTTTCGGCTTCTTCCAGCAGTGTGTGGATCCAGCCATAGTCGCGTTGCATGGTGCGCAAGGAGCGCAAATGGCGCAACATGCCACCGACCATTCCAGGCACCCCGGCGACCGTCTCCAAGAACAAGCAGCGTCGAATCCAGTCCTCTTTGGTCATGGCACCACCGGGTCCTTTGTATCCCGAAGCCCCATCAAATCCTTTGCGCATCAACTTGACGGCCCAAAGCGCCAGGCGCTCGTGCAAGTGATGCACATCATGGTGCGATTGGTCGATGTGCGTGATTTCCTCGAGGTTGTACACGGGGTGGCGCATGAGATTCTCCCATTTGATCTGGTCCAAATCCTTTTGCAACAGTGGATGTTTGGTGGACGAACGAAGGAAATGTGGAATGGAACTCGCTTCTTCCGTGACGTCGGTGGGTTCGTTGGCGTGGTGATGGTGGTGTTGCTGCTGTTGCTGGGTCGCGAGCGAAGAGTAACAAAATCGTTTGAGTTGGACCATCCGATCGATATGGAAGCGAGTTCTTGCCAAAAGCTTCACCGAAGAACAAGAACAAGAAGCCGAGGCGAGTCGTGGCGCTGCCATCCGGGTCAACGGGATCATCGTTTGCTTGGGTGATCGTTGGCGAGTTTTGTGGTGTTTTGAGTAGGGAGCGTGTGGGTGGTGTGGGGAGAAGAAGGTAGGACGGGAGCCGTTGCGCCCCATCCCATGGCCAAGCCACTCGAAACGATTGCTATTGGATGTGAAAATGAAGGTACGAAACTATCAAACTAACTGCTCTGCTCTGCTCTGTGTTGCTTTTATGAGGTGCGTTTCGAGCAAGTGCTGAGTGACTTTGTGATCACAAGCGCGATCACAGGTTCTCCCCTGGCTTTTTGAAGATGAACGGGTTCACGCTGCTGTGTTGGTCGAGCGACGCAAACGTGTGGTTCACGTCGCGATGGTTGGCTTCGTCCGCACGAATACACTTGATGAGCTCTTCGAGCCGGGCATCATCGGGCAACTTGTAGTAGGTCTTGGCAATCATAGGAGGCTTTTCTTGGGCCCATTCCTTGAGGTGACCGTCCTGGATGTCTTGCAACAGTCCCGTGTACGTCTTGACCGCTTCTTCTTCGAGGTAGCCGACAAAGCGATGGCAAGTCTTGGGACTGAAGAGATATGTGATGAAGAACATGTTGTAGAACACGCCCTGGGCGATGATCACGGCGGAACGGAAGAGAATTCCGGGCTTCTTCATGTTCATGAACGTCAGCAAGTGCATTCGCTCGTTCTCCGCTTCTTCCAGCAACGTGTGGATCCAGCCATAATCGCGCTTCATGGTGCGCAAGGAGCGCAAGTGACGCAACATGCCGCCGACCATGCCAGGCACGCCAGCGACCGTCTCGAGGAACAGGCAGCGACGAATCCAGTCTTCTTTGGTCATCTCCCCACCGGGTCCTTTGTATCTGGACGCCCAGTCGAATCCTTTGCGCAAGGTCTTGACGGCCAAGAAAGCGACTCGTTCGTGGGTTTCGGTGATGTCGTGATGGGTCTGTTCGATGGTCGCAATCTTCTCGAGGTTGTACACGGGGTGGTGCATGAGGTTCTCCCATTTGACCGTGTCTTTTTCCTTTTGGAAAATGGGATGCTTGGTCGAAGATTGGAGAAAGTGCGGAATGGACGCCTCTTCTTCGGTCACACAGGGCTCCTTGGCTTGGGTTTTGGCCTTGGAATCGTCCGAGCTTTTGGGAGTGGCATGGGGTGGCACATTGATGGCATGGGTCGCAAACGCCTTGGAGGTGCACTGAAGAGCCGCGAATGACGATCGAGAGGCCCGCGAGACAGTGGCCAAATGGGAAAGCGAGACGCGTGCGATCATCATGGGGTTGTCGTCGTGATACGGTACAACAGTACTTGCAACTGACACTTGTTGTGGTGGTTGACTTTGATTGGTAATCGACCAAGTGGAAGCTTGAAGGCAAATCCGGAAATGAACAACAGCAGCACCAGCAAAGCTGAATGGCAAACCAGCTGGTCGGTCGGACATGTCTGTCTGCCCATGCCCACCAACTCCAGTCAAAGGTGAAGACCTGTGACAGTTGATAACGGAGGAAATGGGCGAGTTCAAGGACGGACTTGGGCCTGATCAGGTGAAGCCAGCGAAACGGAGCAAGTCACCCACTGGAATCCGGTTCAAGTTGACGACCGCCCAAGAGGAAAAGGCGGTTGAAACTGTGGCGACAGTGCTCGGAGCGGCCATGAAACGCGAAGGCAGTCGCAAGGTTCAAGTTGAAGTCCAACCAGCGCTGCAGACGATGTCCATGGCGATGGCAAGGATGGCCATGGCAGCGAACGGCAGCGCATTCGATCAGGGCCCAGAAGCCCAGTGGGAGGCAGACCCAAAGCAGACCCACCAGAGAACCCTGAGGAAGACCCCAGAGCAGAACCCACTCTCCATGGCAGAACCCAAGACAAAGGGAAGCCTCCCCCTCTCCTCGCCAAGCAGTTGGACTGGTTGTTTTCTGCACCGTCAGTGATTCACTTCGTGGCCCTCCACAACACCACACAAAACTCTCTGGGCTGTGGGTTAAATGTCGCATCACGTGGGCCCAAATGCCATTCAGCCCAGCCACTGGACAAGCGAGCCAAGAGAACTCGACGAGATCACGACGTGAACTCCTTTCGCAAAAGAATCTGCGAGTGCACCACCCACTGGAAAGCACCGCTAGAAAACCACTAGCAAGCCTTGACTTGTCTGAATGAGTCGACGTCTTCACTTCACTACTTGGAAGGGCCATTGGGTCGCATTCGCGTCTCCTCCTTAATCAGTACGTTACGGTACTTGTTCTGGTGTGCGCTCGTCTCTATGTGCTTCTGAGCCAAAGCAGCAAGTTGAAGCGTTCCACCATCCACCAAATGAGTCATCAAATATGGGTCTGTGCAGGACGCAATCTTGGGATAAACATGGTGTGGAGCACACCATGTCCTGAATCAGTGTGCACCACACCAATCTCGCAAAACTGTGTGGTCCACGTTTTCGTACAGGATCGTTCCGCCCAAGACAAATCGGAGTCCCAGCTTGGTGTAGTCCACGCCAGCATTTCAACAGGAATCAGTTCCATGACGTAATCTCTGTCTGATAAAACGGTGATTGGACACTTTGAAGCCGCTACAAATCCCTGAAAGCGCCCACAAAGTGGTATTTCTGGGAGCATCCACCTGTCCGTATACAAATCGTATACAAATCTTTGTATAGTTTGCGGGTGTGGTCCTCCCAGCAGACACACTCAAAAGGCCTAAAAGTTGGTGCGCGAACCCTTTTTCTTGCCAAAACGCCTGAAAACTCCACCCACCTGATGACGCCCGTCAGCATCCCTTTCTTCTTTTTTTTCTCGATCTTTTTTTCTGATTGCCCAACGTCTGCGACTCGACGTCAGCATCTGGGAAAGCATGTTGTCATCTTCCGCTCACTGTCACTGTCGGGCTTTTGCCGTGTTGTGCATTCACTGACTGCCCGCCACAAACTCTTTTTGCCACTGCCGACAACATGGCGCTCTTGCTGACTCGACGTTTCTCCGCTAAATCCTCTGCTTCCGCTTTGTCGCGGGTGGCGCGTGCCACTGCCTCCAAGCCGCACGTTCGGGCGTTGCAGACGGCGGCGGAATTAGCAGAAGACGTGTCGTATGCCCGAGGCCTGTTTCTCGGCGTCAACAATGCCAAACGCGCGTTTCCATATCCAAAGCTGTCCCAAGAAGAGCAGGAAACGCTACAAATGCTGGTGGAACCCGTGTCCAAGTACTTTGTGAACAATGTGGACTCCAAGGCCATCGATGAAACCAAAGAGATCCCGGACCAAGTGATGCAGGACCTCAAGGAACTCGGACTGTTTGGGTTGCAAATCCCCGAGCAACTCAATGGCTTGGGGCTCTCCAACACTGGCTATGCGCGTGTCTGCGAAGAGCTAGTGGATCCCAGCATTGCCGTGACCATCATGGCACATCAGTCCATCGGGCTCAAGGGCATCTTGCTCAATGGCAACGACGAGCAGGTAAGACGACGACTTGTAACGGCACGAGTTCATATACACTGTCAGAATGGGCTGATGACTCACGAGGAACTTTCTTGTACTGTTGGTAGAAAGCGAAGTACCTGCCGAAACTCGCTTCCGGGGAGTACATCGCGGCGTTTGCGCTCACTGAACCGTCCAGTGGCTCGGACGCGGCATCCATCAAGACCCGCGCTACGCGCTCCGAAGATGGCAAGCATTTCATTCTAAACGGCGGCAAGATCTACATCACCAACGGGGGCATCGCCGACGTCATGACGGTGTTTGCCAAAACCGAAGTGGATGGCCAGGATAAGGTCACGGCGTTTATCGTGGAACGCGCGTTTGGCGGCGTCACCCACGGTCCACCGGAAGACAAATTGGGCATCCGTGGCTCCAACACTACTCAAGTGTTCTTTGAGAACACCAAAGTGCCCATTGAAAACGTGCTGGGCGGCGGGCCTGACAACAAGACGGGCGGCGAAGCAGGTGTTGGCAAGGGCTTCAAGGTGGCCATGAACATTCTCAACAATGGTCGCTTTGGCCTGGGAGCCGCCACGGCCGGTTCGGTGCGGCGCGTGATGGCCATGATGGTGGAACACGCCAACTCGCGCACGCAATTCGGCTCGCCGTTGGCCGATTTTGGGCTCATCAAGAAGAAGTTTGGTGACATTATCCTCAACTTGTACGCCGTCGAGTCCATGGCGTACATGACCACGGGCATGATTGACCGGGGAGATCCGTCTTGTGAGATTGAAGCTGCCATGTGCAAAGTGTACGGCTCGGAAGCAGCATTTAATGGCATCAACGAGAGTATTCAGATCTTGGGTGGCACGGGCTTCATGCGTGATCTGCCCTATGAGCGAATGATGCGCGATTGCCGTATTCTCTCGATTTTCGAAGGCACCAACGAGATTCTGCGTATGCTGATCGCGTTGAGCGGCATCCGAACGGCCGGCGAACGGCTCACGGAAGTCGGCAAAGTGATGCAGAACCCGCTGAAAGATCCGTCGGGCCTTGCCAAAGAGCTCTCATACCGCGTCAAGCGCAAAGTGACCAGCGAACCGCTCGAAGGCGTGCACCCAGAGCTCAAGAACTGCGCCGCGTTGCTGCAAAAGTGCACCGCGGAATTTGGTGACACTGTGGAAGCTTTGTTGCGCAAACACGGCAAGAAGATCATTGACGAGCAGCTCAAACTGGCACGCGTGGCGGACGCCACCATGGCGTTGTTTGCCATGACGGCCACCATCTCGCGCGCTTCACGAAGCCTCAGCGAGAGAGCCCCGTCGGCCCAATACGAGAAAGAAATCACCCAGCTGCTGTGCGAACGCAACGCTGAACAAGTGCTCCAATTGCTCCGTGAAACCCAACAGAACGTTGTCCAAGACCAAAAGCTTCGCGCCATTGCGGACCTTGCGCTCACCCGGGGTGGTTACATTCCGCCTCATCCAACAGGTGTGACCATCTAAGTATTATCCGTTAGGATCGTGGCTCTTGGATCTATCCGTTAATTGTTACAACGTCGGATTCTTGTTTGTTGTTGGTCTTTTGGTGGCTCTTGTGGGTCAGGATTCAACCATGCGGGGGGTGGTAGGGTTTTGGTCAACGGGTTTGTTGCAGTGTTATGATTGGCTAAAAATTCAAAAAGGAATAGTACAGTACACCCAAGATCTCAGATTTTCGACGTGACATCGTATCGTCAGCAAGCAGCCCAACTTTTCTTTTTCCCCCCGTTGAAGTTGGCTCAAAAATTCAACGTGAGCTCCAAAGGAGCAAAGGAAGGAAACCCAAAGGAAACCCAAAGGAAACCCAACGGGAACCCAAAGCCAAAGGCAAAGGCAGCCAACCGACGCCGCGCGTTTGCCGACTGGTTCCTTTCCTTTTCCCAACATGCTGCCGACGGCCGACGCCACGTCGCTTTCCTCTTTCTCCGCGCTTTCCGCCTCGACTTCTTCTGCCGTTCCAGCGCCGTTGGGTCGCGTGGCACGCGTCGCCTCCACGGTGCTCGCCGTCGCGACCGACAATGCGCTGACCAACAGCCTGCGCTCGCTGCTGCACCTGTGGCTTCGCTTTTGGATCTACGCCGCCGGCCTGCAGCACCAAGAAAAGCTGCTTCGCCAGCTCTGGCTGCAATGGAAATTCCGCAAAAACCAACGCGGGCTCACACTCAACAGCGGCACTTCGCCACAGGAACTCAAAGGTGTGCTGGCCACGTCCAGTGAATTGCTGCTGCAGAGTGTGCGCATGCTCTTTGTCCCCGAAGTGTTTATGCGGTATCTCGCGGCCGTGTGCTGGCTGCATTTGTTGTACGACGTCAAGAACCGCATCAAGCGCGTGCTGCTCAGGGGGTTGCGCAAATTGACCCAACGCGGCCGCACCATTGATCGTCTGCGCAAACAAATCGACGATGCCGACTCCTTTGCGCAACGTCAGCAACTCGCCATGGAGTTGGACCGCGTGGAGGGCCACGACCAGTGGCGCGAAGACCCATACTCCCAAGTGTTTTTGTACGAACGCGTCATGAACAAGACCGCCATGTACAAGCAATTGCAGCAGAAAAACGATGTGTCTGGACTCATGTTTGCGCTTCGCGCCGGGTTGTTGCGAAACCACTGGGGAATCAACCATCCCGAGCTCTACTCGGTCAGCCATGGTGCGTCCTTTGCTCGCCACTGCTGCTACACGACTCTTGAGCTCGAGCTCTTTCTCTTGTCATAGCCAACTGACTGACGGATGGTCTGATCTTGTGTGCTTTCGCTCTCTTTTGTTGTCCCAGTCGGCACCAAGCGCGTCATTGATGAGTACTTGGACACGATTGTGCAGTCGATGAACACCATCATCCGTGCCTGTGGCACCGACGAAGTCAGTCGCGAAGAGCTTTCCCTGGACAACAAACTGGCGTTTTTCTCGGAGACGCGTCACGCATTTGGTCGATCGGCGCTGCTTCTCTCGGGCGGCGGATCACTGGGCTTTTATCACACGGGAGTGGTCATGTCTTTGGTGCAACAAAACTTGCTGCCCAATGTCATTTCAGGGTCATCCGCTGGGTCCATCGTGGCCGGCATTCTGGGGGTCACCACTGACGAAGAGCTAGCCGAAGTGTATGAACCGCATCGCATCGGCTTCACGCACATCAATCCAAACATCACGACAAAAGACCTGGAAGAGTTTACCCCAACGTGGATGCAGCCACTTAAGAAGCTGCTGCCCGAGGAATCGTTCAACAGCGCTCGCGACTGGATCGTGTGGGGCAACCGTTGGTTGGCGAAAGGGTATCTCTTTGAAAACGACGATCTGCACAATGCGCTTCGCAAAAGCATGGGTGACTACACTTTCCGAGAAGCTTACGACCGCACAGGTCGCATCATCAACATCACAGTCACGCCTATGAACGCCACGTACGTCTTGCCGTCATCAAACTGTTGTTGTTGATCCAGTCAGTGGCCTGACTTGTGACTATCCACAGGGATCAACCTCATTTGCTCAATTATCTCACAGCTCCTAATGTCATCATCTGGTCGGCGAGCCTCGCGTCGTGTGCGATTCCTCAAGTATTTCGACCAGTCGAGCTCTTGGCCAAGGACAAGGTACCGTAGATCTTCGTCTTTCGTCCCCTCCTGGTTGTTATTTGGCCCTAACAGTGGGTTTCTTCTTATTTGGACTGAACGGGGACCAGAACGGGAACATTGTGCCGTACTACCGCGAGCATCAGCAATGGAGCGATGGTAGCGTCGAGTGCGATCTGCCCATGCAAAGACTGTCGGAACTCTTTAACGTCAATCATTTCATCGTGAGCCAAGTGAATCTGCACCACAAACTCGTTTCCTCGTACTCGCAGGGTGCGGAAGGCACTCTGCTCGACTTCCTCAAGCAACAGATGAAGGCCTACTTCAAGAACTTGGTCGAGTTTGGGCTCAACACATCGGTCTTCCGGTTCTTTGATATTGGACTGATCCCGTTGTTGACCCAACGATACGAGGGCGACATCACCATTTGTCCTACCGAGAAAGTGCCGCTCCTTCGTCTCATCTCGCGCGTTATGCGCAACCCGACAGAAGATGAGTACCGAGAACTTGTCATGCTCGGTCAACGTGCGACCTGGCCGCACCTGGCGCGTATCCGCACCATGTGTCGCGTGGAGTTTGCGCTGGAACGCGCGGTTCGGTACCTCCGTGGTGAACAAGCACTTGAAGATGAGCAGCGAAGTGGCAAGAAAGTACTCGGTCGCGTGCCATCGTTCTACACGTCGCCCAGTACGCTCAATCTCTCCAGTTTGGACCAAACGGCCGAGAGCAGCAAGGCGAATGGCCATGCAGATGACGACAAAGACGACGTCAATGCCAAACCGTTTTCTATCAGCAGAAAACGCGGCTCGAGTCGGAGTTCGTCAGATGTCACGTCTGTTTCAAGTAGTTTGTCGACTCGATCGACGGGTGGATTGCGGCGAAATCGATCAATCCATGTTGCTGGTGCTGTCATGACGTTTGAGGACGTCACCGAGCAGCAGGAGCCGCCAGAGCTGAAGAAAGACGATCCCGAGCCAGCCAGTGCCAATTGATTTGGAATGGACAGTGCGTTGACGTTGTTGTTTTCGTGTGGAATGGAGTTGTGGAGTAGAGAGAAAGCGAATGGAAATGGACTGTGAAGCTGTTGAGCTAGATGATGGTGGGTCCAATCAACAGTTGTGATGGATTTCATTGTTAGAGGATCTCGTCGTGAGCCAATCAAATCACTAGCTGCGTGGACTTTTCGACCAATCATTTCTTTTCATCTAACCACACCAAAATGCAGTCAGAGAGCTCTCAAGAAGTCCAAGAGCTTGTTCCTTTGGGACGTGGCGTGGTCGAAGCATTTTCGCAAGAAGAAATCGATGCTGTGGAAGAGACGGTCACTGTGCGGGTGCTCAACGAGCAGCTCAAACTGTCACTTTTGCTGGTGGGTTCGTTTGGTTCACTGCAATGATGATGATGAGCAAGTCAACTGATGAACTCCTTTGAGCCAGAAAGAAGACGAACTCGCACCGCTTTTCTCGGGTGCCGCGTGGGCCGGTACTCTATTGTGGGATGCCGAATTGCTCATGGTGGACCACTTTCTGGTGCAGTACGAGCAGGAACTGCAACATGGCACGCTGGGTGGCGTGATCGAATTGGGTTCTGGCATGTAAGTTTGCTGCCTCCCAAACTGGCAGACTTTGGATCGCTGCACCTGGCTGACGAGCGATGATGTCTGGCTGCAACCTGTCAGTGGCGTATCGGGAATGGCCTTGCGGATCGCTGGTGCGCGTCACGTGGTGCTGACGGAGCAGCCCGATCTCATAGAGCTGATGCAGCGCAACCTTCAGGACAATGCGCAAGTTTTGCGCATACCCAGTGTCGACCAACCGCAGCCAACAGGCGAAGGCATTGTCGCACGCGAACTCAGTTGGGGTGTCGACCAGACGCAGAAGTATCTGACGCAACACCCCAACGAGACCATCGACTTTGTGCTCTCGTGCGACTGCATTTACGAGCCATTGTATGGCAAGTCGTGGCAGGATTTGGCCAAGACCATGGAGCTGTTCTGCATTGCCAACCCCAAATGTGTGGTCATCATGTCGGTGGAACGCCGCAACCAGGACGGAATCGACAAGTTTCTTAAGTTTGTGGAGACGGAGACCAAACTCCAATGGCAGCTTCGCGAGCGACGCGTGGGCAACACCAACAACCGACTGGAATTGTACTATTTAGGACTGGCTCACAACAAGTGAGCGACCCAGTTGAGAGAACCCTCGAGAACCCAAGCGGGACACCTACACGACAAGAAACAACAGACCGAACAACCCACATGATGAAACAAAAATCCAACATGCAACGTGTCTTGATGTTTACGTCCAAGAGACTCGGAGAAAAAGAACGCCATCAACGTCTTCGTCCAAGTAAATCTGAGGATCTGGAAGGAGCTGGCTCGATCAATCAACCGAACTTGTTGAAGAGCGGCGCAGAGGAGAGAGGAACACACACGCAACGAGGCTCTAGTCTACATGGGTCGATGCCATACTTCTTCGCACTTGTAGGCCTTCGGGGTGAGCTGAATCACCACATGCAGTGGGATGTTCAGAGTTGGGCATTCGTGGGGCGATTTGTTGGTCAAGTACGCATACAATACACGAAGAATTGCTTGATGGGCCACAATCAGCACAGGTTGGTCCATACGCATCAACTCAGTGATCACAGGTTCCACACGATGAATCACATCTTGATACGACTCGCCACGTGGGTAGCGGTAGAACAGTTTGTTGTTTTTTCTGGCCAGGTATTCCTCGGGCATTTCTTCGGCCACTTGCTCGTACGTCATCCCATCGCAAATGCCAGCATCGATTTCGTCTAGTTGTTTCCATTTCACGACTGTTCGTCCTCGCTGAGCAATGCGCTCTACTGTCATTCCCGTTCTTAGCATTGTTGATGTCCACACCGACAACTCGGTGCCTTCGGGGTAAAACGCGTTCACAAAGCGGTCGAGTTGATCAGCGTACTGCATCCCGAGTGGACTCAATGGAGAGTCACCACCAATGCGCTTCTGGGTGTTGTACACACTTTCACCATGACGGCTGAGCCAAATAGGGCGCGGTTTGAGTTGCAGATTGGCCATCAAGAACATGATGCGCGACTGCAGGTAGCCGTACACCTGGTTGCAGAAAATCTGGCGACCAACGTCAATGATCTTGATGAAAGAGCATTGCTCCTCGTCCGTGATGGGCTGGTAAATGGATTTGTAGTGGCGAATGCGCGTATTGTAGTCCTCGATGGCTTCCTCCAACGTGTTGGAAGCGTAGTCTTCCGAATTCAATTTCATTTCATTGATGGAGGTTGCCAGCAAGTTGGCATCCTCGCACATCGACTGCAAACAATGACCATCAGTTCCCAATAGCCTCGAGACTCTCAACTGAGAGGAGAATCTCTGAAACACACCTCAATGTACAGCACTTGCCACTTGTACTTCTTCGAAACTTCTTGACGCAAAAACTCACGCATCTGCACACCGAATTGCCATAAAACGAGTCGCGTTGTCACTGAACTGCCCATTCTGCACGGGATATGCGCAAAACTCACTCGGACAGTTGCATTCGTGCCATCGAAAATGGCGCAGTCGCATTCATCTTTTTCAAGCGCTTCAATAGCGTCACCGAGGCATTTTTTGGCAATGTCAGAGCGAATCTGCGCGTATTTCTCGTGATGCGGATCGAAGAATTCGCGACTCAGACTGCTGCCAATGATGCGACGACGATATTCGCCCGTGTTGAAGATTTTGGACTGGTGGCCCATCCACGTTAACTGTGAATCATTTAACCATACTCATGTCATCACTCCTGCAGATCGAAGAGTACACGATAATATCAAGACCACTCACATGACGAGCCAAAATGTGGCCAATAAATGTCTTTCCTCTTCCCGGAAGACCAACAAGGAAAATAATCATTTTGCCGCCGCGATGGGATACTCGTTCGCCGTTACTTCGCACCGTCACGGATGATCGATGGCCGCCCAACTAGTGGTCACACAAACAATTCGGTTATCCCTTGCTCATCGAGCCAATGGTTCGAACCAACAAAAAGTACTCACCTCAGCGCGGGTGCTGTGCTCATGAGTGACGAGATCACCACCAAAATGCTGCGTGGTGGCAGCCAACAACACGGTGCTGGACTTGACGTCGCCAATGTACTTGTTGTATTTGGTGGCGGGTGAAGCGTTGTTTTCTTCCGAGAGGACCATCGTGAGCGATTCTTCGCTTCGTGATCGGGTCAAAGTGGACGATCGACCACGTTGGTAGAGTCTTCCGGTGCTTTGCACGACTTTCAGTCCGTACTCCGAATCCATCGTCTCTTGCGGTCGACGGCGCAGGTCGAGAACTGGCGGCGTTGAGGCCGAACGTTCGGGTTTGAAAAACATTTCCGTGCGCGCCAAAGGGCGGTCTCTGGCTTCACTTCTAGCAGCCGAGGGCGATCGCACGGGCGACGAACCACCCGTCTGGGAGCGGATGCGCAGCAATTCTTGCGTGGCCAACGGGTTCATACGCGGCAACTCATTGGCATGACCTCGGATGATGGTACGGATGGGTCTCTGAAGCATTTTTTCGCCGGTTTTGGCGTCTCGAAGCGGTGTGATGTTGATGAAATTGTTGAGGTTGCCGTATTCGTCGGGTGCAAACGCCACTTCGGGGTCGTATTTCCATGCGCCGTCCACGCTGTACTTGAAGAAATGAGAGCCGGCCGGCAACATGAGCGTGATGGAGAAGAAGCCTTTGGCATCTTCCTGTTCATGCAAAGGGATCTGGGTGCCCCAACTGTCATGAATACAAGGAAAATCAGTATATGACGCCAACGCCACCACCCCATCCAGCGCTAATCGCGACAGGGGGAAACCACACAAGGAAAAGCCTCCACTCACTTGTTGAAGGATCCGGCGATGGCGACCGAGGAACAGGGTTGACTCCATTCAAAGACCGCTGGAAAAGTCTCGGCTTCCACCACGGAGGCGGCCACTGCGACGTCTTTGCATTCGCTCATTGCTTCGTTCCTCACTTTCCTCTTGGGTTTCCTTTCCTCTTCAGGTTCGTTCCCCTTTCCTTTCCGTTTGGATCCGCACTGTTCGCTCCAAGGTGCCAAGGGCCCAACGGGGGTTCTGGCGCAGATTTTTACCAACTTGAACTGAAGGGAAACAAAACGAACGCCTCACGGTTAGGTTGGGGATTCAACACCAAACGGTATGGTACCGAGGGTAGGGAAACGACGGATTCTGCAAGAGGAGAAAAGTGATGGACACTTTGGGACCACCGATGAATGAGTGGTGGCAGCAGATTGTAGGCGATGACACTTTTGCCAAAGGGGTTAACTCCCAAGTGCCAAAACACGCTGGCTGGATTCTCTGCGAACTCTTGTGGATGTTGCCACCTGCAACCTCTTTGAACAGGTCAAAGACATCACCAATTTTGTAATGATACTCATGCGCACCCCGTCACTTGAAACAATCCACTTGGCGTGATGATCGCGTCAATCGACTTGTTTTCTTTCACCGCTGGTTGCAGGTATATTCCTGTACCACAACTCTCAACTTCATGGTCCTTGATGAGCACATGAGCACGTACTTGATGGCGCATCTGCAGTTGGCTTGCATCACAGCATTATTATCTGCATACATATCATCCTCACCCTCGCTTCCGCTCTCCCATTCTCCCAAGATTCTTGTGTCATCATCCAGATGCTCATCGTTGATTTCTTCATTTTCTTCTTCAGATGCCTCGCTTTTGTCGACTAGATGCTGAATTCGAAACACTCCACCTCGTGAAAGCACCAAGTGCGCATGCCCTTCAAACAAATGGTCACGCAGTCTCGACAACTCCATCAGATGCACCAATAAATAGCACTAGCATCTGCTTGCCCTTCTGGAATAGACACTTGTAGATCTCTTGCCGCACATAAGCGGATGCGAACACCAGATAATCAGCTTCAAACCTGTTGTTGACACGATAGTGAACTTGTTGACCAAGCCCATCTTCCTATCCAAATGCATGCACCAAAAGATCCAGATCAGCACTTTCAAGAGTATCCTTGAGATGGCGCGCTGCTGGGAGTGATTCCGCGCCTTTTCCAGCACAAACAGCGCGATTCCACCCCATCGACGAAAGAGGACTCTCACCAAGGTTATGTCAGTATTCTGATACAGCTTGTTCTGACAAGTCTTGAATTCCGAACAGGTCCAGACTGGCATGACGAGAGAATCACGCTTCGTCTTGTTGAACTCCCACCAAAAGCGTGGCGCGGTGAACTCAAGAGAATCATCTTTGATGCATAAGCCTTTGGATGCGAATGGCATCAAGTATGTAGTACGTGGTGGGCAGCTCCAGAATCTCCACAAAATCTGCACTTGAGCCCCGCACAAGCATGCCATCAAAGAAGAGCAGCTGTTGTTCATTTTAGCCGCTCTGGTATACCACGGTCGCCCCACGACGAACAAGCTCAAGCAACACTACGTAGCCAAAGCAAGTCTTGCCAGTTCCAGGGCTGCCCAGGATCACAAGATGCGGTGTGTTACTATTTGTATCGTGGATCATCTCCTGCAAAGTCTCAACAACGGCGGATAGCAATGAAGGGAACGTACCTTCTTGGTACGTTCCCTCTGGTAACACGACCATCTCATCAGCGTCAATGGTCAAGATCGGCTTCAGCGCTTTCCAAAATGTAAGTGATGTGGGCAAGTTCAATGTCATGCTTTCCATGATCGGAGTTGCCCACACCAAGTTGCCTGTCGTGCTCAAAATGAGACTCGGGTAGCTTCATCTTCACCAACACGTGAGTTCCTTTCCACGTGTCATCGACGCAGTATCTGAAGAAATGAGTGTGCAACCATCTTGAAGCTGTTAGAGTGGAGTTTGGGTCTGAAGCATACAGAGTAAACCAGCATCTGCCACACTCACACAATATACTAATGTTAAGTTAGAATAGGGAACCAGTGAGCTAGCGAGCATCTGGCCACCTGATTGGCCATAATTCAAATTGATCGGAGGGTTAGGTAATATATGTTGATTTGGAATCAAAAGGGTACGGTATCGAGGTGAGGGGTATTTAGGTTGGCACATTGGGACCACCGATGTTTGAGTGGTGGCACCAGTGCACGGTTCCTTGTCAAACCATTCGTAACACTTGGGGAATCTCTGATTTTCAGTCCCTAAGGGGACTCCCCATTAGGGATTGACCATTGGGAAGGGGATTACATTCCCCTTTTTGATAAGCACGAACGTTTCCCAAGGGACATTCTCATCATCAGACTCCTCCATTGCCGACCTTCAGTGGATTTCCCATAGCTTTGGCATTTTTGGAAGGATTGCCATCATGGTTCTCGTTTGCTTTTCTTGTGTTCAGAATAAGCGCTGCGATATCCACTGAAAATTGTTGAACTCTTTCTGTGGTTGTACGGTGATCATCCAGTGCAGTAACATTATGCTACGGGAGTTAAAGTGGATTGGTTCCAGTCACGTCTCCTGGGTGCGTTTGCCAAGAGTTGCTTTGACATTTCATGGATGGAGACCCCTGACCCTACCACCTTTCAGATGTTTAAAACAGCCAATGATGACCACTTTGCGTTCCTAACCCCACACGTCAATCCGCCACCTCAGACTCGGCAAGAAAGCCAGCAACGAGAGCCAGCGTGCTTGGTGGACTGTTTAAAACGGTGACTTAATGGGTTGTTTTTTACTATCTCTCCGGTTTTTGCCCTTCTACAATCAGGCAGCTGGACCGAGAGAATTTTTCACTTTTGGTGAAGAGGGCTTGGCGTTTGCTACAGCATTCGGCTCAGGTTTTCAGGGTTTGCGGGAAACTGCTCTTTTTGGTCATTAGGCAATTGGCTCGAGTTTTGCGGAAGTGCCGCAGGAAGGTTTCTTGAAGAGACAGTTTTGGAGCATCTCCATAGGAAAGGAAGGAAAGCCAGGGGAAAGGAAAGGGAAAAAAGCAATCCTTGGACGATGTATGCCCATTCGCCGACCTCCAACATGTCGTCGCAGCCAGCCATGCTGTCCTCATATGGTCCGGACAGCGACAAGCTCTGGCGCGACGAGTCCGCCGAAGATGTGTATGGCAGCTATCTGGAAGGCACGGCAGAGCAACAACACCAGTTGCGACCGACCATCACCCGTCAGCATAACCCACAGGCGCATCAGGATATCACGGTTGGCATTTTGGACGACGAAACCCCGCTCAAGAAGCAGAATTTTTCGGGTCGCAAGCGCGTGTGGCCCGGCGCACTGTTCTTGTTTTTGATGACGGTCGGCTCACTGGCGGCGATCGCCTATGGTGGATACAAAGAGTACACTGACGCCCAAGACGAAGTGGGCCAGACAGAAGCCATCTATGGCGTGCCTGGACAGACCAAGAAGGCTGTCATCCCGAAAAAAGGTGTGACCAGAATGCATTGGATGGTACTGTCGCATGGATGGAAGCGGACTGAATAACTGATAAATGGGTGAATGGATTTGCAGAGTGCCAGATCCCGAATTACATTGCCAAGGGAGGCGAGTTGTTTGCAAGATTGGGAGAAGAGGATATCCCTATTCGTTTCACGGGTATCAACTGGAGCGGGATGGAGAACAAGGAAGGTGTGCCTCACGGCATGGCGTATGGTCAGAGCAATCTGGATGACATTGCCAAGAAGCTGAAGGAACAGAAAATCAATTCTGTTCGCTTGCCTCTCAACGCCAAGATGATCATCCAAGATAGTGAACCCAACATCAAGAGTTTTGTGAACCGTCCCCAGAACCCTGATCTGGCGGGCGTTACTGGCTATAAGCAGATGATCCAAACTGTGATCCAAGGACTTGCCAAGCAGCAGATTGCAGTGCTTCTCGACATTCACAAACTGGATCCAGAGTTCACCGACGACACTTCCGAGCCAAAATGGTTTTCAACGGATTTTCCAAAGGAGACCATGCTCTCCAAGGTGTACGGGGAATTGGCCAGATCATTGTGCAGATCGGACTGGTACAACATCATTGGTATCGATCTCAAGAACGAGCCCGTCGGAATGTGCTGGCCAGCCGACGACAAGGATTCCTACTGCGATTCGGAAGACAATTGGCCACGATCGGTGGAGCAA